>OY747722.1:455000-465000 GCA_963556495.2 Valencia hispanica | reverse complement strand
ATGAAAGGATGGATGGATGAATATATGGATGAATGGATGGATGGGTGGATTGGTGAATAGATGGATGAATGGATGGATGGATGGATGGATGAATGGATGGATGGGTGGATGGATGAATAGATGGACGGATGGATGGATGAATAGATGGATGGATAGATGGATGGATGGATGGATTAATAGATGGATGGATGGATGGATGAATGGATGGATGAATAGATGGATAGATGGATGGATGGATGAATAGATGGATGGATGAATAGATGGATGAATGGATGGATGGATGGATGGATGGATGGATGAATGGATGGATGGGTGGATGGATGAATAGATGGACGGATGGATGCATGAATAGATGGATGGATAGATGGGTGGATGGATTAATAGATGGATGGATGGATGAATGGATGGATGAATAGATGGATAGATGGATGGATGGATGGATGAATGGATGGATGAATAGATGGATGGTTGGACGGATGGGTGGATGAATAGATGGATGGACGGATGGATGAACAGATGGATGGATGGATGAATGGATGGATGGGTGGATGGGCAGATGGATGGATGGATGGGTGGATGGATGAATGGATGGATGAATGGATAGCTGGAAGGATGGATGGATGAATAGATGGATGGATGGATGAATGGATGGATGGATGAATAGATGGATGAATGGATGGATGGATGGATGGATGAATGGATGGATGGGTGGATGGATGAATAGATGGATGGATGGATGCATGAATAGATGGATGGATAGATGGATAGATGGATGGATGGATGGATGAATGGATGGATGAATAGATGGATGGTTGGACGGATGGGTGGATGAATAGATGGATGGACGGATGGATGAACAGATGGATGGATGGACGGACGGACGGATGGACCGATGGATGGATGAATAGATGGATGAATGGATGGATGGATGGATGGATGAATGGGTGGATGGATGAATAGATGGACGGATGGATGGATGAATAGATGGATGGATAGATGGATGGATGGATGGGTGGATGGATTAATAGATGGATGGATGGATGAATGGATGGATGAATGGATGGATGAATAGATGGATAGATGGATGGATGGATGGATGAATGGACAGACAGATGGATGAATGGATGGATGAATAGATGGATGGATGGACAGACGGATGGACAGATGGATGGATGAATGGATGGATGGATGAATAGATGGACGGACAGATGGATGAATGGATGGATGAATAGATGGATGGATGAATGGATGGATGGACGGACAGACAGACAGATGGATGGATGAATAGATGGATGGATGGATGAATGGATGGATGAATGGATGAATAGATGGATGGATGAATGGATGGATGAATGATGGATGGATGGATGGATGAATGGATGGACGGACAGATGGATGAATGGATGGATGGACAGATGGATGAATAGATGGATGATGAATGGATGGATGAATGAATGAATGGATGAAAAGATGGATGGCTGGATGAATGGATGGATGGATGGACAGATAGATGAATGGATGGATAGATGGATGGATGAATGGATGGATGAACAGATGGATGGATGGATGGACGGATGGATGAATGGATGGATGAATGGATGGATGAATGATGGATGAATGAATGAATGGATGAATAGATGAATGGATGGATGGATGGATGGACGGACAGACAGACAGATGGATGGATGAATAGATGGATGATGGATGGATGGATGAATGGATGGATGAATGGATGAATAGATGGATGGATGAAAGGATGGATGAATGATGGATGGATGGATGGATGAATGGATGGACGGACAGATGGATGAATGGATGGATGGATGGATGGACAGATGGATGAATAGATGGATGATGAATGGATGGATGAATGAATGAATGGATGAAAAGATGGATGGCTGGATGAATGGATGGATGGATGGACAGATAGATGAATGGATGGATAGATGGATGGATGAATGGATGGATGAACAGATGGATGGATGGACGGACGGATGGATGAATGGATGGATGAATGATGGATGAATGAATGAATGGATGAATAGATGAATAGATGGATGGATGGATGGACAGATAGATGAATGGATGGATAGATGGATTGATGAATGGATGGATGGATGGACGGACAGATGGATGAATGGATGGATAGATGGATGGATGAATGGATGGATGGATGGACGGACAGATGGATGAATGGATGGATGAATGGATGGATGAATGATGGATGAATGGATGAATAGATGAATGGATGGATGGATGGATGAATAGATTAATGTATCGATGAATAGATGGATGGATGGATGGATGGACAGATAGATGAATGGATGGATAGATGGATGGATGAATGGATGGATGGATGGACGGACAGATGGATGAATGGATGGATAGATGGATGGATGAATGGATGGATGGATGGACGGACAGATGGATGAATGGATGGATAGATGGATGGATGGATGGATGAATGGATGGACGGACAGATGGATGAATGGATGGATAGATGGATGGACGGATGGATGTATGGATGGATGGATGGATGGATGGATGGATGGGTGGCCATCAGGTCATCCCTCATTAGTAGATTCTAGATGCATTTGTTCAGATTGTGCCGGTTCTATCAGACATCCAGTGGTTCCGGTCCAGTTCGCTCCCAGCGGACCGTGTTCTCATCAGAAGCTCAGCTTGTGTTTAGGTGCAGAAGGTGAAGGTGAGGAGAGTCGGTTCTGGATAAAACCCGGCAGTAATTCAGAGAGGAGAGGATCGGTCCCTCTGCGCTGCAGTGTCGCCTCTCCACAATAATGACTCTGTTGCTGTTGACAGAAATTCGATGAATGAACTAAACACATATCAATGTTTTCTACCAATCAGCAGAAATGAGTTGATGCAGCATTTATCTCTCAGTTCAGCCAGCGGCCACAAGGAGGAGCCAGAGAACCGCCTCTCATCCCCTCATCATCACACTGTAAAGACATCCATCAGCGGGTTACTGACTGTCATGTAGAAATAAACCCTGAAGCTTTCTACAGTCCTGATCCCGGCTGCAGGAGGTTCTCCTCATCAGGGACCAGAACCCTGCAGAACCTGCAGTCTCTCACCAGGGCTGCAGGCCAAGCAGAACCAGACGCTTGCTTCCTATAAGGACCAATCTATTCCCAGATACAAACCCCAGGACAGGCCCCATCAGAGGTCCAACCAGCCTGCAGCAGAACTTACCGCCTGCTTTCTGGGGTTTGCAGAGGGACTTTCATCACAGTCCAGACTTGATGTTCTCTGAGTTTCTGAAGAACTCAGCACTTTCAGATCATCCTCAGATTCACTACTGAGTTTTCCTTCAGCACAGCAGAAAATGTTCTACTGGTTCTGATCAGGTTTAGAGTCTCTGGAGGAAACCTCCTATCATCTCACACTGTGACATCATTAATTCATCAGAACCAGAACAAGGTGTTCAGGACAAGGTCAGAGGTCCATGTGAGACTCTAAAGGCCTCAGTTAGCAGGTTAAAGGTCATGACCCTCAACCAGGATGGACAGAACCAAGATGGACAGAACCATGACCCAAACAGCAGCAGATTTACAGCATCCCTGTTGAAAAAGAATCACAGTGCTGCAGTGGCCTAGTCAAAGTCTGCTGAATAACAAAATAAAGCTGTGTCTCAGAGTGTCTCTGTGTGAGAACATCATCGTGTCTCTCATGGCCGCCGCCGCCGCCAGTGTGGTGTCAGTGACGAATCGCCTCATCCTTCACACCAGCCAATCACACGCTGCGACCTTGTCCAGGTGTCACATCAAACAGCACATCCCAGAATTAGAACAAACACACCGACAGAGTACAGGTGTGTGTTGACTCTGCTCTGTGTTAACAAACACTCATCAACACCTGTCGTAGCGCCCCCTACAGCTCATCAGAGGAGCCCACAGCCTGCAGGTTAATGTGCAACAAGGCCTGAACAGTGAGGAGTGTCTGTGTCCTCCTGAGGGGACAGAAGGAGCTGCTGAGATGATTCCAGCTCCTCCTGTCCCTCAGCTAGAACGCTCATCTTCTACCACTCAGAACAAACTGAGTGTGAAGGAGCAGAAAGAGGCTGAAACATCAGGAATTACAATCATTGTTTGTCCCTAGAAGCTCCTGGCAGATCATTTATGGAGGTTCTGATCCAGAACCATAAAGCTGAAGCATTAGTTAGTGTGAAACACGCGGCGCTGCAGATGAAAACAGGAACCTGTGGAGTCCAGCCAGGCCGGTCAACGTTCCACAAACCTTTGGGCTAATTTTGCTCCACAAGCTTCTGATCTTTAGACTAAACCAGGCAAACATGGAGGTTTACCTGCTTCAGCCATGACGTCTGTCAGAAAACTCTAAACACAAAGCAGCGGCTGATGGGGAATGTTCGGATGGACCCGTTTCTCTTCACCCAGACTGTGCTGACCTGTGTTAGACGAGTCCTGGACTTGTACAAAGCAGCAGATGTAAGGAGACATCCAAATAAATCACATTATCATCATCATTATCGCTGGAAACATCCCAACCAGGATTATAAATATGAGCGTTCCAATATGGGATCCCTGAGGAACACCACCAGCTTCAGCTTCCAACCAACCCTGGTGGAGCGTCCTTCAGCTCAGGATGGAGAGCAAAGGTCACAGAGCTGCTTCCTGCAGACCAACAGTTCACAAACCTTAACCTCTGACCTCCAGAGTAACAGGAAGGGACTCATGACCCAACTGAACCAGATGACTGCATCACCTCCTCAGCCATGAAGTTCTACAGGAGCCTTGGAGGTCCAGTTCATCAGAACCTCAGGTCCTCCAGACCTGGACCTGCAGCAGCATCGATGACCTTCCAACCAGAACAGAACAGAACAGCCGGCGCGTCTGTCTGCAGACTCAGATTCTGCTGCCGTCCCAATCGATCAGCAGCGCCATGGAGAAAAATTATGGGCTGGAGAACCACTGATTGAGAAGAGCTACTCTAGACATAGAGCTCAGCATCTAAACTCAGCAAAAAAAGAAACGTCCCTTTTTCAGGACTGTGTATTTCAACAATAATGTAAAAATCCAAATAACTTTACAGATCTTCATTGTAAAGGGTTTAAACAATGTTTTCCATGCATGTTCAATTAACCATAATCAATTAATGAACATGCACCTGTGGAATGGTCGTTAAGACCTTAACAGCTTCCAGAAAGTAGGCATTTAAGGTCACAGTTCTAAAAATGCAGGTAACTAAAGAGACTTGTCTACCGACTGTGAAAAACACCCAAAGAAAGATGCCCAGGGTCCCTGCTCATCTGCGTGAACGTGCATTAGGCATGCTGCGGGGAGGCATTAGGACTGCTGATGTGGCTAATGTCTGCACTGTGAGACGCCTAAGACAGCGCTACAGGGAGACAGGAAGGACAGCTGATCATCCTCGCAGTGGAAGACCACGTGTAACAACACCTGCACAGGATCGGTACATCCGAATATCACACCTGCGTGACAGGTACAGGATGGCCACAACAACTGCCCGAGTCACACCAGGAACACACAATCCCTCCATCAGTGCTCAGACTGTCCGCAATAGGCTGAGAGAGGCTGGACTGAGGGCTTGTAGGCCTGTTGTAAGGCAGGTCCTTACCAGACATCACCAGCAACAACGCCGCCTATGGGCACAAACCCACCTTCGTTGGACCAGACAGGAGTGGCAAAAAGTGCTCTTCACGGATGAGTCACGGTTTTGTCTCACCAGGGGTGATGGACGGATTCGTGTTTATGGTGGAAGGAATGAGCGTTACACCGAGGCCTGTACCCTGGAGCGGGATGGATTTGGAGGTGGGGGTCCGTCATGGTCTGGGGCGGTATATCACATCACCATCGGACTGAGCTTGTTGTCATTGCAGGCAATCTCAATGCCTTGCGGTACAGGGAAGACATCCTCCTCCCTCATGTGGTACCCTTTATGCACGCTCATCCGGACATGATCCTCCAGCAGGACAATGCCACCAGCCATGCTGCTCATTCTGTGCGTGAGTTTCTGCATGACAGCAACGTCAGTGTTCTGCCATGGCCAGCGAAGTGGCCGGATCTCAATCCCATTGAGCACGTCTGGGACCTGTTGGATCGCAGGGTGAGGGCTAGGGCCATTCCCCCCAGAAATGTCCAGGAACTAACAAGTGCCTTGGTGGAAGAGTGGGGTAACATCTCACAGCAAGAACTGACAAATCTGGTCCATGAGGAGGAGATGCACTGCAGTACTTCAAGCAGCTGGTGGCCACACCAGATACTGACTGCTACTTTTGATTTTGAGCCTCCCTTCATTCAAGGACACATTATTCTATTTCTGTTAGTCACATGTCTGTGAAACATTTTTAGTTTATGTCTTATGGTGTTGATTCTTTTAGTGTTCATACAAATATTTACACACATTAAGTTTACTGAAAGTAAAAACAGTTGAAAGTCAGAGGACGTTTCTATTTTTGCTGAGTTTATGTGCTAAATATCTATCACAACAGGAATGTTCAGGAGATTAAAATGTTCCGGGTCGGTTCTACACAACAAACCAAGAAACCAGCTTTGATCCACAGAACCAGTTCCTGAGACAGAGACATGTGTGTGTGTAAACATGAACTGTTGGCAGCGTGTTGAACGTTTCAGAAAGTGAAGTAGCGCTCGCCTCGCTGCTCCTGAATCATTCATGTCTCCATGTGAACAAACGGAGCGCTGTTAACAGGAAGAGTTCTGCAAACAGGACACACACACGCTGCTGTTTTCATTATAGATGAGTGTTTTCTGTGAGCAGGCAGGTCAGCGAGTTATTAACACAGCGTCTGAGTGACGGAGGACAGCTTGAACAGGTTGTATTCATAATTCACACCACCTGGTTATTCTCCATCCCTCCTCCAGAACCTCTGCCTCCGCTCTCTGGGTCAGAACTTTCTCTCAAAGCGGAGCTGCAGGCGTCTTCAAGAAGTTAAATCTGCAGCTCTGTTAAGCAGCTTTCAGACTATCAGCCGCTGTTCAGTCGGATTAACAACATGTTTACTTCTTATCATCCGGTTCTACGTAACTGGATTAAGTTCTGCAAGTCGCTCAGGGATCCGGACCTCTCAGAACCGTCTCCTCGTCTGGCTCAGACTGAGCTCCCTGGTTGGCTCTGACCTTCAGACTCTCTGTCTCCTCAGTCAGACTAAGACCCAGATGTGACTCATTACAACAGCGATTCAAAACGAGAACAGAACGGGTCCAGAACTGACTAAAACCAGGTAGAACTCACCTAATGCTGTGTTTATACTGGTACTGGTTAGAAACCAGTTCAGATGCAGTCTGAAATAAGGTCTAAACTGGTGCAGAACTAACTAACTGACGTTTCCCGAGATGACTCAACGATGTGTTCAGAACCTGAATCAGGACCAGCAGAAACATTTTCATCCAGAGTCCATCTCTTTAAGTCACTTCTAGAAGACAAAGTTATCCAGGACAATCGGGAATCTGTTCAGTCAGGAATCTGTTCAGTCAGGAATCTGTTCAGTCAGGAATCTGTTCAGTTAGGAATCTGTTCAGGAATCTGTTCAGTCAGGAATCTGTTCAGTCAGGAATCTGTTCAGTCAGGAATCTATTCAGTCAGGAATCTGTTCAGGATTCTGTTCAGTCAGAAATCTGTTCAGTCAGGAATCTGTTCAGTCAGGAATCTGTTCAGTTAGGAATCTGTTCAGTCAGGAATCTGTTCAGTCAGGAATCTGTTCAGTCAGGAATCTGTTCAGTTAGGAATCTGTTCAGGAATCTGTTCAGTCAGGAATCTGTTCAGTCAGGAATCTGTTCAGTCAGGAATCTATTCAGTCAGGAATCTGTTCAGGATTCTGTTCAGTCAGAAATCTGTTCAGTCAGGAATCTGTTCAGGATTCTGTTCAGTCAGGAATCTGTTCAGTCAGGAATCTGTTCAGTCAGGAATCTGTTCAGGATTCTGTTCAGTCAGAAATCTGTTCAGTCAGAAATCTGTTCAGTCAGGAATCTGTTCAGTCAGAAATCTGTTCAGTCAAGGAATCTGTTCAGTTAGGAATCTGTTCAGTCGGGAATCTGTTCATGATTCTGTTCAGTCAGGAATCTGTTCAGTCAGGAATCTGTTCAGTCAAGGAATCTGTTCAGTTAGGAATCTGTTCAGTCGGGAATCTGTTCATGATTCTGTTCAGTCAGGAATCTGTTCAGTCAGGAATCTGTTCAGTCAAGGAATCTGTTCAGTCAGGAATCTGTTCATGATTCTGTTCAGTCAGGAATCTGTTCAGTCAGGAATCTGTTCAGTCAAGGAATCTGTTCAGTCAGGAATCTGTTCATGATTCTGTTCAGTCAGGAATCTGTTCAGTCGGGAATCTGTTCAGTCAAGGAATCTGTTCAGTCAGGAATCCGTTCCGTCGAGAATCTGTTCCAACAAAAAATGTTTTCACAGTTAGAAATGTGTTCATTCAGGGATTTGTTCAGGAATCAGGCACAAACATCTCTTTAGGGATCAGAAGTTCTGATCCAGCTCGGATCCAGATGGTCCCTGGTTACATCAGCCCACCAGCAGTGATTCTGATCACATCTGAAGCATCTCAGCTCAAGGTCTGTTGGTCCATCATGATGAGACAACTTCATGAGGTCCAGTTGGACCATGTCTCCTTCCAGCTGTCCTTTGGTCCTCCTGCTCTCTGATCAAACCGGACCATGATGCAGCTCAGCAGCTCTGATCAATGAGAGCAGCAACCTTCAACCCCCAGATGTTTCCATCAACTCTGACCTTCAAATGCAGCAAACCTGAAGACTCTGAGATGCAACATGTTGACTAAAGGACGAGGACTGTTATAGAAGAAAATGTCTTCTTTCTTCCATAGGAACGAGTCTGGAGTCTGCATCGGCGTTTTTCAAATTTTATTACGGCCGGTCTGAAACATGATCCCGTCGCTGGAACTCTCTCCCATCCTAGAATCTAGATCATGTCTGCTTCTCTCTGTAAGCAGCTTCTGCCTTCAGTCTTCTGATCTTATGTCTTCATTACAAGGTTAACCAGAACATTCCTCACTGCTGAGGAATCAGCAGTTAGATCAGAGGAGGTGAAAGGCCTCTTCACTGACACTAATAATTATGTCATATTCCCCAGATTCTTTTATTAGTTTATTATTAGTTGATTATTACTTAATCAACCAGGTATTTGATTGATTGATTGAATTAAATGTATTACATTGAAATATTGCTGTAACGGGGCAAACCAGCAGGAGAAGCAAACAGAACCGGACCAGAACCGGAGCAGACGATCCTGAGAGGAGAGCTATGTTCTACCAGGGGATCTACCTTCTGGTCCTGCTCCATCACCCACCAAAAGGAAGGACTGGCTGGATGAGGCTTCAGGGTTTTCCTGGATAAAGAGTTTGGACTTACGGTACCGTATGGATGTTCTGCCAGAACGGGTCCAGGTCTTTGATCCGAGCAGCATGATTCTGTGGATTCTGCTGCTTCTCGCTGTAGTTTTAGTCTAGTTTGTAAAACCCAATGGATCCTGCAGCGGCCTGTCTCTGGCAGATTTACAGAAAATGCTGGGAGATTCCTTCTATAATCCCTCCTGATGAAGGAAACTTTCTGGAGCTGCTGATTTTTCTCATCATGTTTGCAGATTTCTCCTGAAGCAGAATCTATCATTTCATGCTCAACGTCCTGTCAGAGGAGGATGAGGATGAGTGAGATTATGGGAGGATAAAAGAAGTCCTGAGGGAGGGAAAGAGGAAGATAAGAGTGGAGCGCTGTCATCCTGCAGGAAGAGACGAGAAATTACATTTTCTCTGATGTGACTCAGAAAAGGCAGATTAGATGCTGACCTATTGGAGTTCAGCTCTGGTCCACATCATCCAGAGAACCTTCTCATAATGAGCAGAAAACCTGGAGCTGTGATTCCCACTGGGATCACAGTGAACTGGTTTCACCTGAGCGGCTCTGGAGTCCATGAAACCATAAACACAGAAATCTGACCAACCAATGGAAACGCAGCGTCTCATCGT
>OY747722.1:380000-450000 GCA_963556495.2 Valencia hispanica | reverse complement strand
ATAATCACCATCACCATCATTAACATCATCACCGTTATCACCATCATCATCATCACCATCATCATCATCATCATCATCACCGTCATCGCCATCATTATCATCATCACCATCATTATCACCATCACCATCATTATCATCATCATCATCATCATCACCGTCATCACCATCATTATCACCATCACCATCACCATCATTATCACCATCATCACCATCATCATTAACATCATCACCATCATCATCATCATCTTCACTATCATCATCAACATCATCATCATTAACATCACCAGCATCATCATCATCATTAACATCACCAGCATCATCATCATCAACATCATCATCATCATTAACATCATCAACATCAACATCCTCCTCCTCATCAACATCATCATCATCACCATCATCATCATCATTATCACCACCATCACCATCTTCTTCATCATCATCATCATTAGCATCATCATTAACATCATCATCACCGTCATCATCATTAATACCATCATCATCATCATCACTAACATCATCACCATCATCTCTATCATCACCATCATCATCCTCATCACTATCATCATCATTAACAACACCATCATCATCACCATCATTATCATCCCCATTATTATTATAATCATCATTGACATCACCACTATCACCATCAACATCATCATCATTAACATTATCATCATTATCACCATCAACATCATCATCACCATCAACATCAACATAATCATCATCATCATCATCACAATTATCATCACCATCATCACCATCATCACCATCAACATCATCATCACCATCAACATCAACATAATCATCATCATCATCACAATTATCATCACCATCATCACCATCATCACCATCAACATCATCATCACCATCAACATCAACATAATCATCATCACAATTATCATAATCACCATCATCACCATCATCACCATCAACATCATCATCACCATCAACATAATCATCATCATCATCATCACAATTATCATCATCACCATCATCACCATCATCACCATCAACATCATCATCACCATCAACATAATCATCATCATCATCATCACAATTATCATCATCACCATCATCACCACCACCATCATCATCATCATCACCATCATCACAATAATCATCATCATCATCATCATCATCACAATAATCATCATCATCACCATAATCATCATCATCATCATCATCATCATCATCACCATCATCACCACCACCATCATCATCATCATCACAATAATCATCATCATCACCTTCATCATCATTATCATCATTATCATCATCACAGTCATCATCATCATCATTATCTTGTTGTTTTCAGAACAGGAGTGAAAACAACAAGATAATGAAGCAGATCCATGTTCTTTAGGAATCTGGTGCTCAGACAGACAGGAGGATTTGTGACCCTCAGGGTGACATGCTGAATGATTCACTCAGGTTCAATTCTAATCGAGGCAGCACACCCTGCTGCTGATCCGAGGAACCACAGGAGGAAACTGCCTTCTGGGGGGTCCTTAGGGGGGGACAATCATCAGAGACAGAGAGGACAATCAGAAGTCCTCCTATGATGAAACCGTTTTCCTCTTTTAACCAACAACAATCTGAGGGACAACAGAGGAACGGATGCCGGAGCATCAGATGTCACCTTTCATCAGAACAGGCTGGTTAAACTGACCAACCAAAAGAGATGTTGTGTCCTCATCCTTAGAACAAAGTCCTGCCTGTTCCTGAAGCAGGTTGGACTCCCTCAGCTCTGATCCTGGACTCAGATCCTCTTGGTGGTCTTGGACAGGTTATGGCTGGTTCCCAACTGCAGAAAGGCTGAACCCCTAAAATAAATCCGTCTATGTCTGATTCCTGACATAATGGAGCAGGAGATGGAAACAACCATGAGATATGGATCATGACTAGAAAAAGAGATCCTGGTTCTGCATCAGCAACAAAGACAGGAGCTCCAAGAACCAGGGGGAGCTCTGAGTTGAGCTGCTGCTCCTCCACCACCATGAAATGAGCCATTGAGGAGGTCCATCAGGTCTCCTATTGGGGGAGGAAATCTGAATTTCCTAAAGGTCCTACATTCCTTCTGGCTGGTGAAACATCTTGGGATCCTCCAGGAGGAGTTGGAGGTCATGGGGGTCTATGTCTAGGTTCAGTTCTGGACATTTGGTCTATGAAAGCCAGCCTTGGACAAGTGGAAACAGAGGATGGACTATCCAGAAGACCCATTCCTGGTGCTTTAAGGTGGAAGCTTCACTCTGACCAGATTTTTGACAGGAACCCCACATTATTCTGACTCATTGGCGCCTCCTGCTGGTCTCTAGCTACACAGTCAGGGCTCTCCTGATCATCCATTGACCAGGTTGGTGTGAGTTCTGGACCAACAGGTTCTGGATGCTTCTCTGCTTCAGATCTCTGCTGTTCTCACCTTCAGCTGATGCTGGTCTGAACCCAGGATGGAGATCATGCTGTGATGCATTCAGAACCAAATGCTAGCAGAGAAGATCAGATATCATGCTGTCACATTAACCGAGACCTCGCAGCATCACAGCTAATCTCTCTTATGGCTCCCCGATGAGGCGGCGCTCTCTGATTGGCTGGCTGAAGTCCTGATAAACCGTGGAAACAGTAATCTGCCGCAGCTCTTCATCTCATCTTCCTCTCCAGCTGGTAGGCTAATATCTGTTGAAGAGCAGCAGGATAAGATCCAGAGTGAATCGGGACACCAACGATCTTCTGTCGCTGCAGGATGTGGAGCAGTCTGGACCTTTGACCCGGCAGACAATGTTTTTCCTGCTGCTTGAACAAATCTCTGTTTAAAAAGCTGTAAGGACCCAGTTTTGAAACGGGTCGCTGTGCTTGGACTGAAAGAATCAGAACACATGGAGATAAATGTGTTCATCTGAATGCAGATTGATGTGGAGGTCCAGGAGGGTTCCTGTACATGACGTCCCTCAGGTTCTGCTCAAAGGTAGAACCAAGAAGCAGAACCTGGACTCAGTATTTAAACATTTAAACTCTTTTCCTGCATCAACGTTTTCTCTGCAGACTTTCATTTTTCTTTACCACTGAAACGTTTTAGCTTGTTGGTTGTTTTAGTTCTGTCTGATCAGGTGAAGCCCCTTGAACTGGACCGTTAAACTGTTTCTAGCCGGGTTTATCTGCCGGGTCACCGCGGCTCCATGGACCCGGTGCAGGTGTTTGGGAGTCCAACGGGTCGTCAGAGGAACCGTTGATGCTGAGATGAATGACGTGGTGACTCACCGCAGTCACAGCTCCACATTGTGAGGAGTGGAGATGGAGAAAGCCACCCACAGCCTGCTGGTGAGGCTGACACTTCCATCAGAACGCGGGCCGTAGCGGAGGATGGCGACACCGGTCCAATCTGTCAGCGGCTGCAGATGCTACAGTTCTGCACTTAGCTGGAGCCGCGTCTCCAAAACACAGATTCCTGAGTGGGAGTGGGCTCTGATCCTCCTCTGTAGATCCACAGACATCTGGAACCCTGACAGCGGTCCTGCTGGTCCTCCGCTGAACCGGATCGTTACTCCAGATAAGTTGGTTCTGTCTGGAACCGGTCCAGGTTCTATTCAAGCAGCAGAATCCTCTCCATCAGCGGGACTGAAGCTGATCCAACAGCAGGAAGAATCCTGGAAATCCTGGAACTGATGAGGAACCATCCGTCATTCCCAGAGGCAGAGCTGGAGCATCGCCATGGAGACGGAGATGTTTCCCTCCTCATTAAGTGGTTCAGTATCTGCTCATCTCACCACAACCCTCTGTGAGGCCCGCTTTGCCTCGGTTCTGTTCAGTGCTTCATTATAAAGGCAGTAAAACCAGATCTAGTAGAACTCAGAGCGTGGTGGTACCGGTTCTGTGTTCTGCTTTTATCCCCAGAGACCTCAGTTCTGGTCCGGTTCACCTGCTTTGCGTTCTGGTTTGGGTGCATGGATGGGATGATGGTTTTGTCATCTTTTACTGCCCCTCCCCCACCCGCTGCTGGTGCAAAACCAGGAAGAAGATCTACCGGAGTCCTGCAACGCCTAGATGTGTTCCTGGTCCAACACACCTGGACCAAATCATTAGGTCACCAGCAGGACCCCATAGAACCGAACCGCCTGCTGAGGAGGCAATTTAACCATTTGATTCAAGTGTGTTGGACCAGGAACACATCTAAAGGTTGCAGGACTCCGGCCCTTGAGGACTCACGGTGATGATGAACCAATCAGAGCAGAGAACTGAGTACAACAGCTCAAATATGCTGCAGTTTCCTCCCAGGTGTGGAGGAAACCACCAGATCTACACGGCTTTCAGAAAAACGCTGCAGAACCATCATGAGAGCTCTGAGCAGGAAATGTTCACAGCAAACAGAACAGCCTGGGGGGGGGAGGGGGGGGGGGGGGGGTTGCTGCAGAGACATTCAGAGAGAGACAACAGGGATTCAGGGAATAAATGCTGCTGATGTGCAGTTTGTTGGAAATACTCAGAGGATCCAGTTCTGGGAGTTTGGGAACGTGAGGCGCATTAATGCAGCTGTAGAAACACCAGTTCATTTTTCCAAAAATACTCAAGGGAACATTTAGGGAACCTTTTTCAAAGTGCAGAGTCGGCGTAAACTCACAGATTCCATGGGGTCACAGAGGAACTGAGAGATATTTTAGCTTTTAAGGGACAAATCTGATCGGAACGGTGAAAAAGGAGGGGAGAAAATCTCTCAGAACCCTGAGAACAGAATCAAACCTGCCAGAACGATTCTGGATTAAAACCTAAACATTAAATATAAATATTTTCATAAGATCCAGAGAGTTCTGTTCCACTGCACAGACTAACTGAGAGGCTGGTCCAGAACTCCAGGTGATCTTGTGGGTCAAGCAGAACCCTGAGATTCTCTCCATCCAGGTTCTACCGCTGACAGTTTGACAGAAGCTGCACACCAGGCTGGATGAGCGGCTCTGTGGGAGTTTTATGAGGAACAGACGGAAGCAGGAGATCCAGCAGACTTCCTGATGAGAAGATACCAGGAACACAACATCCTCAACCCTGAAAGCATCACATAAAACGTCTCAGAAATACTCAGAAACAGGGACTGGTTCTCCTCCATCCAACCTGGTCACTCACGGACGGACGGACGGACGGACGGACGGACGGACGGACGGACGGACGGACGGACGGACGGACGGACGGACGGACGGACGGACAGATAGATAGACAGATAGATAGTCGTTTTTAAGACCAGCTTTTAACTGATTATTTATTGCCTGTCTATTTGCTTTTCATATTTTACTTGCTTTTATTGATCAATGTTTTACTACGTGGTCTTGTATTTATCACGTTAATTTAATTTTAAATTAATTAATTAATTTATCTACCAATCTATTTATTTATTTGTGTATTTTAACATGTTATCCTGTTGTTTTACACAGATAATAGACACATTATTCCAGTGTTTCCTCTCTGGGAGCCCTCTGCCTTGGGAGCGGTGGTTCAGCTGTAGCTGCCTGGGTCCTCTCCAGGTGGAGCTTGGGTGGAGGTCAGGGTCCCGGCCTCCTCTCCTCTAGACGCCCTGTGTCGGTGCCTCGGCTGCTGCTGTTGATCTGCTGCTGTCGGTGCAGATGGCTCCCTTGATGGTGTTTCCTTACCTAACCTGGCTCATCTCGGCCCAGTGTCCATTTTATTGTCTATTTTAATGTTGCTCCTGATTGTGTCCGCACATGGGAGGGAGGGGGGTATAAATCTGTTCATGCTTAAACTTGTTGGGGGGGGGGTTTATATATGTGGGGTAATTTTTATTCTGTACATCACTCTAAACTGCATTTGTTTGTATGAAAAGCACTTTATAAATGAAGTTTAATGGAGATAATATATATATAATATATATTTTCTTTTCTTTATATATATATATATATATATATATATATATATAAAGAAAATATATATTATATATATATATATATATATATATATAAAGAAAAGAAAATATATATTATATATATTTATATATATATATATATATATATATATATATAATATATATTTTCTTTTCTTTATATATATATATATATATATATATATATATATAAAGATATGAAAATATCGCAATAGATACCGTTACTGCACATGCTTTAGATTATATCACAATATAGATTTGAGACCATATGGCCCAGCCCTATATATACACATGATATTATATGTGGGATGGAGGAGGTGGTGCTCCGGTCAGGTAGAACAAAACTGCTCTCAGTAGACATGGAGGAAGACAAACTCTACAATCACCTGTAACAGAGCATCCAGTCTGTGAACGGTGGCAGCTTCAGGCTGCAGAGATGCTGTTACCTGCTACAGACTGGCTCACAAGTTCATCCTCCAAAAGAACAATGAGCCCCAACAAGCTAGAGCTACAACGGTTCTGATCAAAGCTTCTTTATGTAAGAACGGCCTAGTTAAAGTCCAGATCTAAATCTTACTGACGTTCCAGCTACTTAGCCAAGAACAACCGTTTAACAACCGTCATTGGTCTGCAGCCCATGGCAGACCCTCCACCCTCCATCTCATGGTCAGTGAGCGATCAGGTGCAGATCCTCCTCTCTCTCTCCTTTAGTCAGGACTGATGTTGTTCCTCTGCTGAAGATCGATGATCCAACAACCGCCCCGCAGTCAGTGGATAATCACCTACTGCCTTCAGAAACAGATGAAACCCTCCAGATGGATCATCATTAATGTCTTCTACATGCAGATCAAGCTTTAGGAGAGGAAGGGCTTTTATGATCCGGGTCTGGAGAACAGCACATCTAAACCTTCTAAACAAGCCCTGACACCTCCTCAGGTGGCGTTGACACCTTCTAGGACCTCCACCTCTCTGCTGGTCACAGCAAAGTCCTCCAGGATCTGTTGGAACCCAAAAGAACCACCAGAACCGGAGAGGCTTCAGTCTGCAGGAGTTTGATTGGTGGGTTGGAGGATTGTGAACCAGCGGGTCTCAGGACAGAAGCAGGACTCTGTGGAGGTGTTAAACCTTTCCTCTGGTTTGGGAACACCTGGGGAGGAAGGTCAAGGAATCTCTGAAGCTTTCTGGAACATCTCACAGATTACTTGTCTCAGGACTTAAACCATCTTTGACTGGAACATTCAGGAACATGAATAAATGATCAACATCTGGACACTCAGCGTTCCACATCTGCTGGATCAGCCCAAGGTCTTCTTAAAGCTTCCAGGCCTGTAGATCTCCCTGACAGAGCTGCAGAAGATCTACTAAAGACCAGCTGCAGGCTGATCATCTCACTTCTTTCAGTTTTTAGCTAAAGCTGCTGAAGATGGGAAGTTTATTCCTGACAGACTCCGTCAGGATTTTCATCCATGTGAGAAAACTTCCCTCTGTGTTCTACCTCGGCCTGGCTGGCCTGCAGCTGATCAGTAGAACCAGGCGCTAAGCGTTGAGCTGCTGCTGTGATCCCAGACTGCAGCGTCTCCAGGCTCCTCCAGCAGCAGGAACAGCATCTCCTTCCTCGTCTTCTCCATGTTTTACACATTTTATTACATTTGCTTTCTAATTTAGGCAGAGGAAGCGGGGGCTAATTGCATTGCGGGGTAATCACCTCTCTGAGCCCGAGGGATGCTGCCGTCGTCGTGGAAACTCCCTCATCTTCCTCCTCCCAGGAGGAGGCTTTCTACCCATTTTCTCTGCTCAGATCAGTTTGCTCATCAGCGTGAGGCGTCCTGCAGCCACAATAAAAGCTGCTCCTGCTGCTGCTGCTGCTGCCGTGACAACAGGAGGCAACTCTTCCTCTTCCTCAGAACCAGAACCAGGAGCATCTACAAGATGTTCTGAAACAGATTCGTCTGTCTGCTGAAATGAACTCATCATCCATCCGTATTCAGCTCAGTTATTTTCCTCACTGGGAATTCTGGAGCTGTTCTGGATGGTGTTCATATTCTGACCAGGCAACGCGGAACATGCTTAGTTACTGAGTCCACCTTCCTGTTATCTACACAGTAGACAGGTCTCACCACCAATGAGATGTTGGTGGTCTACAGACCTTCTGACGTACGAGGAGCTCTTTAAAGCACCTGGAGGTCACCAGGGACCTGATATCTGAGCAGAAGACTCTCAAACATCTACCAAGATCTCAGAATGCTGCAGGAACATCAAACTGTTCAGGATTTTATGGAGCTTCACTAACCCAGAATAAGCAGATGGAGGGAGTAAAGGGATCAGGAAGGGTCCTTCGACTGTTACTGATCTTCAAAGATCCAAACTATCCCTTCAGGAGAACACTACAGTCTGGAGCCCATCAAGATGTTCTGGGTAACGGGTCTCAAACAGTCCGGTCCAATAGGAGGATCTTTGCTGACATCGTTGTGTGCGAGCGGTTGGGTGGCAAGAAAACAAACAAAAATGTCAGGCGGTATAGAGGCGAGTTAGCAGCGAAATCCCCAACATACACACACTTTAATGGATGTACCGGTCCTGGACGGGGTCGGTACCGGTCCTGGATGGGGTCAGAACCGGTCCTGGACGGGGTCGGTACCGGTCCTGGACGGGGTCGGTACCGGTCCTGGATGGGGTCAGAACCGGTCCTGGACGGGGTCGGAACCGGTCCTGGACGGGGTCGGTACCGGTACTGGATGGGGTCTGTACCGGTCCTGGATGGGGTCAGAACCGGTCCTGGGTGGGGTCGGTACCGGTCCTGGGTGGGGTCGGTACCGGTCCTGGACGGGGTCGGTACCGGTCCTGGGTGGGGTCGGTACCGGTCCTGGATGGGGTCAGAACCGGTCCTGGGTGGGGTCGGTACCGGTCCTGGGTGGGGTCGGTACCGGTCCTGGACGGGGTCGGAACCGGTCCTGGATGGGGTCTGTACCGGTCCTGGATGGGGTCTGTACCGGTCCTGGACGGGGTCGGAACCGGTCCTGGATGGGGTCTGTACCGGTCCTGGATGGGGTCTGTACCGGTCCTGGGTGGAGTCGGTACCGGTCCTGGACGGGGTCAGAACCGGTCCTGGATGGGGTCGGTACCGGTCCTGGGTGGGGTCGGTACCGGTCCTGGACGGGGTCGGAACCGGTCCTGGACGGGGTCGGTACCGGTCCTGGACAGGGTCTGTACCGGTCCTGGGTGGGGTCTGTACCGGTCCTGGGTGGGGTCTGTACCGGTCCTGGGTGGGGTCGGTACCGGTCCTGGGTGGGGTCGGTACCGGTCCTGGACAGGGTCTGTACCGGTCCTGGACGGGGTCGGTACCGGTCCTGGATGGGGTCGCAACCGGTCCTGGATGGGGTCTGTACCGGTCCTGGATGGGGTCTGTACCGGTCCTGGACTGGGTCGGTACCGGTCATGGATGGGGTCTGTACCGGTCCTGGGTGGAGTCGTTACCGGTCCTGGACGGGGTCTGTACCGGTCCTGGGTGGGGTCGGTACCGGTCCTGGGTGGGGTCGGTACCGGTCCTGGATGGGGTCTGTACCGGTCCTGGACTGGGTCGGAACCGGTCCTGGACGGGGTCGGTACCGGTCCTGGATGGGGTCGGTACCGGTCCTGGATGGGGTCTGTACCGGTCCTGGGTGGGGTCTGTACCGGTCCTGGGTGGGGTCGGTACCGGTCCTGGGTGGGTCAGAAATTATTCTTTATTCCATTAGTTTCTTGCAGGTAAATCAGGATCTTTCCTTTTTTCTTTGAAACAAACTGATGGACGGAAATCTTATGTGGAAACAATGAAAACTAACTAAAAAGTTTGTCTTTTCTTACTTTTCTAACTCAGTTTGAGGGAGAAAGCTAGACTTGTGCAGAGTGGAGGAGAAACTGCTGCAGGAAGTGATTATGTCCATCTTTTGAAGGAAGGAATGGATATTTAAGAGCTGCTGCTGAGGTTGGATTCAGACTGAAGTACCTGAGAACAAGGAGGAACTTGCTCTCCTGAGGAACCTTCAGACTGAGCGCTCCCTCAGAGCAACACTTGAGCTTCAGCAGCAGATTAAACAGTTTGACTTGTTTTTGCAGACTGGGATTCTGTTTGTTCCCACTACCTGGAAAAGGGAGAAGGTCAGAAGGTTTGATGCTAAACTGATTATTTCATGATGTAGAAGGAACTGGTGACAGCAGCCGGGCCACAGCCTCCCGGCCCCAGCTGACACCAGAACCAGAACCAACAGAAGCAAACAGCCAGATGTGAGTCTGAGCTCGGTCTGCAAAGCCCACCTTAGATACTCTGGGCCTGGCTAACTGGGATGCTAACTGGCTAACTGGCTAACTGGGATGCAGCCGCACTCATCTGCACTGCTCATAAAAAAGAGAGGGTAATAAATAAAAATTAATAAAAACATGCAGGGAGCTGCACGTAACAAGCAGTTATCAAATTATTAATTAAATATTTTTATCCTGCAGCTAAAATTATTTTAATTTATTTGTTATTAAACAAAACTACATTTCTTTAATTTAATATGACCAAATATTGTTATTAAAACAATGAAAGATATTGTGATAATAATTCAGTTTTTTACTTTATTTAGTTATTAGTTTCCTGAACAACATTTAATATATTTTGTTTGTTTGTTTTTTCATGTATTTATTTGAAACATTTAAAACAATGATCGCTTACAATCAGAACTGATCAGATGAACTGTTTGAAAAGGAGGCAGATCAAAGTATGCACTTTTAAGGCCACACCCCCTTTATACTGTACTATCTTACAAAGAAGCAAAATAAAAAGCAAACCAAAACTGTTTCTATTCCTTATGTCTTACCTAGCTAACAGGTTTTTTTTCAAATAGAAAAAAAAAATAATAATACAAAAACAAAACAATACAGATGAAACCTGGACAGTTAATAAACAAAACCAAAGATACGTATCTATAGATCACCATCTGAACCTTCCATCATAATCCTGGTTAACACTCTTTATTCTTGTATACATTAACAATGTGTACGTTGAATTTTCTTATGTTTTTGTTTCATTTCATACCATTGTTTAACACCTGATACTGAGATACACCAACTTTTTAATATTGTTCTGATGACATGGATTGTTACATTAGATTACTCCCTCGTTCCCTTTCTTAAAACAATTTCATTATTTTTTGGGGAAGTTTTTTTTTTCTTGCCTTAAAAAGTATTTGTGCCGTTTTGAACTGAACCAATTGAGGAAATGTCAGTAGTCCAGTGTTTATAAAGGGTTCATTAGTATCATCTTTGTATTCCGCTTGATTTATTAATCTAATTACCCGTTTTTGCAATATAATAATAGTTTGTAAATTGCTCCTGTATGTGTTTCTTCACAGTAAGTCAGATGATTAAAAAGCTAATTTTGTTCTGCAGTAAAACATGACCCAGCTGAACATCAGCCGCTCCTCTGTTAGGTGGGAGATCATGAAGAAGAACATGATGAAGATGATGGCTGAAACATCTGGGTGTGATCGCCATGGAAACTAAAACTAAATTTAGACCCGAGTCGTGTTTCACATCTAGTGGATTTCCTCGGAGAAGATGAAGCTACATACGTGTTTGATGTGAATCGGTTTTTATTTGGTTCTGGTCCGACCCATAAACTCCTCTGTGGACCTAGAGCCAGAACTGCTAGATACCTCTGAGGGAAGCACATCTGGATTCCATATTTCTAGGATTCGTTTTCTTAGCAAACAAGGACAAAACGGAGCAGAACTCTCCTGTCTGTAGATAAAACTCAGAACCACCAGAACCACCAGTCCATGCATTTGATCAGGCTACCAGGTTCCTCTCCTGGGGAAACCTGCTCCCAGAGGAGAGGAAGGTTTCCAGATGAGGAATAAATCAGATAATCTATGAGAGATTTCACCTGAACATCTGGAGCCCACAGCTGTAGAAACATCTCCCTGGTTCTGATGGGCCCGGGTCGCACTGTGTGAGATCATCCGTCTACAGGGTCCAAGATCGATCCCATCACCCTGAGCTGCTCCACAGCCGGATCAATGGAAAAAGCTCATCATCCCACTCATTCCCAACCAACAGGCTCCCAGCACAGACAGCGCCGGCCGTGAAGGCATCATGATCAAGAACCGACGTTCTACCAGCGATACGGATTCTGGTTCATCTGAACTTCTTGTCTTGCCGTCTGTCCACCTTCCTGCAGATCCCAGGTGTTAAAGAACCGACGGTCTGTAATGTTCATTTAATGATGGCTGTGCTTCAAAAGGGAGAGAAAAAATAACAAATAAATCCCCCAGAAGGATCAAACCTGGATGTCCTTTATCTATCACAGACAGACGGACGGACAGATCTCTAAGAGTTGTTGTAGAGTTATTAAGAACAGGAAAAAAGATTTCCTGATTCTGTTAGTAAAGGAGCGCCACTGTCCCTCCAGAGTGCGTCCAGGAAGCCTGGTGTCTAGAATGACCACCAGGGGGCAGTAAGCTGTGGTATCATGAGTGCAACGATGGTGTAAATCAGACTCCAACCTCCACCATGAACAAGATCAGAGAGCTGTCCAAGGACACCAGGGACAAGACTGGGATGAGCCGATCTACAACAGGCAAGCGCTTTGGTGAGAAGAGATCAACTGTCAGAGCAATTATTAGAAAATTAATCACTGATAATCTCCCTCTACCTGGGGCTCCATGCTAGATCTCACCTGGTGGGGAAAGAATGATGTAGAGAACGATGAGGAAACATCCCAGAACTACACGGGGGAACTGGTCAATGACCTGAAGAGAGCTGGGACCACAGTAACAAAGGTTACTATAGTAACACACTACGTCGTCATGCAGCGCTCCAAAGGTCCCCCTGCTTAAGCCAGCACATGTGCAGGACCGTCTAAAGTTTACCAGAGACCATCTGGATGATCCAGAGGAGGATTGGGAGAAAGTCATGTGATCAGATGAGACTAAAATAAAACTCTTTGGTATAAACGCCACTCGCCGTGTTTGGAGGGGGAAGAGTTACATCCCAAGAACACCATACCCACTGTGAAGCAAGGGGGTGGAAGCATTATGCTGTGGGGCTGTTTTTCTGTAAAGGGACCAAGACGACTGATCCGTATGAAGGAAAGGATGAATGGGACCATGTATGGTGAGATTATGGACTAAAACCTCCGTCCATCAGTGAGAGCATTGAAGATGAAACGTGGCTGGATCTTCTAGCATGACAATGATCCCAAACACGTCGCCTAGGCAACGAAGGAGTGGCTACGTAAAAACATATCACCTAGGCAACGAAGGAGTGGCTACATAAAAAGCATTTCTAGGTCCTGGAGCGGCCTAGCCAGTCTCCAGACCTCCATCCTATAGAGAATCTGTGGAGGGAGATGAACGTCTAAACATCCCAGCTCTAGAGAAGATCTGCATGGAGGAATGGGCCAAAATACCAGCTACAGTGTGTGAAGACCTACAGATGACCTTTGACCTCTGGCATTGACAACCAAGGTTATATTAGAAAGTAATGAGGTGAAGTTTTGTTATTGACCAAATACTTGTTTTCTGAATCATTTTACAAATAAATTCTTTAGAACTCATAGGAGGTGATTTCCTGGATTATTTTACATTCTGTCTCACAGTTGATGTTTAAGATGTGATGAAAATTACAGACGAATCTCATCTTTCTAAGGGGGACAACTTGACCAATCGGTGGCTGCCAGTTATGGAGGACTACGGGGGTCATTGGAAAAGCAATACAGCATTTTGACGATTGAGTGCTTAATTGTGAATTAAAAATATAGATTGCAAAATATAATTTCAAATTCAATGCATCTAGAAACAAGTCAGGAACGAGTCTGTAACAACAAACATGTCAGGAACGAGTCAGCAACTAGAAAAAAGTCAGGAACGAGTCCGCAACTAGAAACAAGCCAGGAACGAGTCTGCAACTTGAAAAAAGTCAGGAACGAGTCCGCAACTAGAAACAAGTCAGGAACGAGTCTGCAACTTGAAACAAGTCAGGAACGAGTCCACAACTAGAAACAAGTAAGGAACGAGTCAGCAACTAGAAACAAGTCAGGAACGAGTCAGCAACTAAAAACAAGTCAGGAACGAGTCCGCAACTTGAAACAAGTCAGGAACGAGTCCGCAACTTGAAACAAGTCAGGAACGAGTCTGTAACAACAAACATGTCAGGAACGAGTCAGCAACTAGAAACAAGCCAGGAACGAGTCTGCAACTTGAAAAAAGTCAGGAACGAGTCTGCAACTTGAAAAAAGTCAGGAACGAGCCCGCAACTAGAAACAAGTCAGGAACGAGTCCGCAACTAGAAACAAGCCAGGAACGAGTCTGCAACTTGAAACAAGTCAGGAACGAGTCCGCAACTAGAAACAAGTAAGGAACGAGTCAGCAACTAGAAACAAGTCAGGAACGAGTCAGCAACTAAAAACAAGTCAGGAACGAGTCCGCAACTTGAAACAAGTCAGGAACGAGTCTGTAACAACAAACATGTCAGGAACGAGTCAGCAACTAGAAACAAGTCAGGAACGAGTCTGCAACTAGAAACAAGCCAGGAACGAGTCTGCAACTTGAAACAAGTCAGGAACGAGTCTGTAACAACAAACATGTCAGGAACGAGTCAGCAACTAGAAACAAGTCAGGAACGAGTCCGCAACTAGAAACAAGCCAGGAACGAGTCTGCAACTTGAAAAAAGTCAGGAACGAGTCCGCAACTAGAAACAAGTCAGGAACGAGTCTGCAACTTGAAACAAGTCAGGAACGAGTCCGCAACTAGAAACAAGTAAGGAACGAGTCAGCAACTAGAAACAAGTCAGGAACGAGTCAGCAACTAAAAACAAGTCAGGAACGAGTCCGCAACTTGAAACAAGTCAGGAACGAGTCCGCAACTTGAAACAAGTCAGGAACGAGTCTGTAACAACAAACATGTCAGGAACGAGTCAGCAACTAGAAACAAGCCAGGAACGAGTCTGCAACTTGAAAAAAGTCAGGAACGAGTCTGCAACTTGAAAAAAGTCAGGAACGAGTCCGCAACTAGAAACAAGTCAGGAACGAGTCCGCAACTAGAAACAAGCCAGGAACGAGTCTGCAACTTGAAACAAGTCAGGAACGAGTCCGCAACTAGAAACAAGTAAGGAACGAGTCAGCAACTAGAAACAAGTCAGGAACGAGTCAGCAACTAAAAACAAGTCAGGAACGAGTCCGCAACTTGAAACAAGTCAGGAACGAGTCTGTAACAACAAACATGTCAGGAACGAGTCAGCAACTAGAAACAAGTCAGGAACGAGTCTGCAACTAGAAACAAGCCAGGAACGAGTCTGCAACTTGAAACAAGTCAGGAACGAGTCTGTAACAACAAACATGTCAGGAACGAGTCAGCAACTAGAAACAAGCCAGGAACGAGTCAGCAACTAGAAACAAGTCAGGAACGAGTCTGCAACTAGAAACAAGCCAGGAACGAGTCTGCAACTTGAAACAAGTCAGGAACGAGTCCGCAACTTGAAACAAGTCAGGAACGAGTCAGCAACTAAAAACAAGTCAGGAACGAGTCCGCAACTTGAAACAAGCCAGGAACGAGTCAGCAACTAAAAACAAGCCAGGAACGAGTCTGCAACTTGAAACAAGTCAGGAACGAGTCCGCAACTTGAAACAAGTCAGGAACGAGTCAGCAACTAAAAACAAGTCAGGAACGAGTCAGCAACTAGAAACAAGTCAGGAACGAGTCAGCAACTAAAAACAAGTCAGGAACGAGTCCGCAACTTGAAACAAGTCAGGAACGAGTCAGTAACAACAAACATGTCAGGAACGAGTCAGCAACTAGAAACAAGCCAGGAACGAGTCAGCAACTAGAAACAAGTCAGGAACGAGTCCGCAACTAGAAACAAGCCAGGAACGAGTCTGCAACTTGAAACAAGTCAGGAACGAGTCAGCATCTAGAAACAAGTCAGGGACGAGTCGGCAACTAGAAACAAGTCAGGAACGAGTCAGCAACAAGAAACAAGTCAGGAACGAGTCCGCAACTAGAAAAAAGTCAGGAACGAGTCCGCAACTAGAAACAAGTCAGGGACGAGTCAGCAACTAGAAACAAGTCAGGAACGAGTCAGCATCTAGAAACAAGTCAGGAACGAGTCAGCATCTAGAAACAAGTCAGGGACGAGTCGGCAACTAGAAACAAGTCAGGAACGAGTCCAAAACTAGAAACAAGCCAGGAACGAGTCAGCAACTAGAAACAAGTCAGGAACGAGTCCGCAACTAGAAACAAGTCAGGAACGAGTCCGCAACTAGAAACAAGTCAGGGACGAGTCAGCAACTAGAAACAAGTCAGGAACGAGTCAGCATCTAGAAACAAGTCAGGAACGAGTCAGCATCTAGAAACAAGTCAGGGACGAGTCGGCAACTAGAAACAAGTCAGGAACGAGTCCAAAACTAGAAACAAGCCAGGAACGAGTCAGCAACTAGAAACAAGTCAGGAACGAGTCAGCAACTAAAAACAAGTCAGGAACGAGTCCACAACTTGAAACAAGTCAGGAACGAGTCTGTAACAACAAACATGTCAGGAACGAGTCAGCAACTAGAAACAAGCCAGGAACGAGTCAGCAACTAGAAACAAGTCAGGAACGAGTCTGCAACTAGAAACAAGCCAGGAACGAGTCTGCAACTTGAAACAAGTCAGGAACGAGTCCGCAACTTGAAACAAGTCAGGAACGAGTCAGCAACTAAAAACAAGTCAGGAACGAGTCCGCAACTTGAAACAAGCCAGGAACGAGTCAGCAACTAAAAACAAGCCAGGAACGAGTCTGCAACTTGAAACAAGTCAGGAACAAGTCCGCAACTTGAAACAAGTCAGGAACGAGTCAGCAACTTGAAACAAGTCAGGAACGAGTCTGTAACGACAAACATGTCAGGAACGAGTCAGCAACTAGAAACAAGTCAGGAACGAGTCCGCAACTAGAAACAAGTCAGGAACGAGTCAGCATCTAGAAACAAGTCAGGAACGAGTCAGCATCTAGAAACAAGTCAGGGACGAGTCGGCAACTAGAAACAAGTCAGGAACGAGTCCAAAACTAGAAACAAGCCAGGAACGAGTCAGCAACTAGAAACAAGTCAGGAACGAGTCAGCAACAAGAAACAAGTCAGGAACGAGTCCGCAACTAGAAACAAGTCAGGAACGAGTCTGCAACTTGAAACAAGTCAGGAACGAGTCAGCATCTAGAAACAAGTCAGGGACGAGTCGGCAACTAGAAACAAGTCAGGAACGAGTCAGCAACAAGAAACAAGTCAGGAACGAGTCCGCAACTAGAAACAAGTCAGGAACGAGTCCGCAACTAGAAACAAGTCAGGGACGAGTCAGCAACTAGAAACAAGTCAGGAACGAGTCAGCATCTAGAAACAAGTCAGGAACGAGTCAGCATCTAGAAACAAGTCAGGGACGAGTCGGCAACTAGAAACAAGTCAGGAACGAGTCCAAAACTAGAAACAAGCCAGGAACGAGTCAGCAACTAGAAACAAGTCAGGAACGAGTCCGCAACTAGAAACAAGTCAGGAACGAGTCCAAAACTAGAAACAAGTCAGGAACGAGTCAGCAACTAGAAACAAGTCAGGAACGAGTCCGCAACTTGAAACAAGTCAGGAACGAGTCCGCAACTTGAAACAAGTCAGGAACGAGTCAGCAACTAGAAACAAGTCAGGAACGAGTCAGCAACTAAAAACAAGTCAGGAACGAGTCTGCAACTAGAAACAAGCCAGGAACGAGTCTGCAACTTGAAACAAGTCAGGAACGAGTCTGTAACAACAAACATGTCAGGAAGGAGTCAGCAACTAGAAACAAGTCAGGAACGAGTCTGCAACTTGAAAAAAGTCAGGAACGAGTCCGCAACTAGAAACAAGTCAGGAACGAGTCCGCAACTAGAAACAAGCCAGGAACGAGTCTGCAACTTGAAAAAAGTCAGGAACGAGTCCGCAACTAGAAACAAGTAAGGAACGAGTCAGCAACTAGAAACAAGTCAGGAACGAGTCAGCAACTAAAAACAAGTCAGGAACGAGTCCGCAACTTGAAACAAGTCAGGAACGAGTCTGTAACAACAAACATGTCAGGAACGAGTCAGCAACTAGAAACAAGCCAGGAACGAGTCTGCAACTAGAAACAAGCCAGGAACGAGTCTGCAACTTGAAACAAGTCAGGGACGAGTCAGCAACTAGAAACAAGTCAGGAACGAGTCAGCATCTAGAAACAAGTCAGGAACGAGTCAGCATCTAGAAACAAGTCAGGGACGAGTCGGCAACTAGAAACAAGTCAGGAACGAGTCCAAAACTAGAAACAAGCCAGGAACGAGTCAGCAACTAGAAACAAGTCAGGAACGAGTCCGCAACTAGAAACAAGTCAGGAACGAGTCCAAAACTAGAAACAAGTCAGGAACGAGTCAGCAACTAGAAACAAGTCAGGAACGAGTCCGCAACTTGAAACAAGTCAGGAACGAGTCCGCAACTTGAAACAAGTCAGGAACGAGTCAGCAACTAGAAACAAGTCAGGAACGAGTCAGCAACTAAAAACAAGTCAGGAACGAGTCTGCAACTAGAAACAAGCCAGGAACGAGTCTGCAACTTGAAACAAGTCAGGAACGAGTCTGTAACAACAAACATGTCAGGAAGGAGTCAGCAACTAGAAACAAGTCAGGAACGAGTCAGCATCTAGAAACAAGTCAGGAACGAGTCAGCATCTAGAAACAAGTCAGGGACGAGTCGGCAACTAGAAACAAGTCAGGAACGAGTCCAAAACTAGAAACAGATAAGGGACGAGTCGGCAACTAGAGACAAGTCAGGAACGAGTCCGCAACTAAAAACAAGTCAGGAACGAGTCCGCAACTAGAAACAAGTCAGGAACGAGTCAGTAACTGAAAACAAGTCAAGAACAAGTCAGCATCTAGAAACAAGTAAGGAATGAATCAGCAACTAGAAACAAGTCAGGAACGAGTCCGCAACTAGAAACAAGTCAGGAACAAGTCAGCAGCTAGAAACAAGTCAGGAACGAGTCAGCATCCAGAAACAAGACAGGAACGAGTCAGCATCCAGAAACAAGACAGGAACGAGTCCGCAACTAGAAACAAGTCAGGAATGAGACCGCAACAAGAAACAAGTCAGGGAAGAGTCAGCAACTAGAAACAAGTCAGGAATGAGTCCGCAACAAGAAACAAGTCAGGGAAGAGTCAGCAACTAGAAACAAGTCAGGAACATGTCAGCAACTAGAAACAAGTCAGGAACATGTCAGCAACTAGAAACAAGTCAGGAACGAGTCAGCATCTAGAAACAAGTCAGGAACGAGTCGGCATCTAGAAACAAGTCAGGGACGAGTCTGCAACTAGAAACAAGTCAGGAACGAGTCCGCAACTAGAAACAAGTCAGGAACGAGTCCGCAACTAGAAACAAGTCAGGGACAAGTTGGCAACAAGAAACAAGTCAGGAACGAGTCCAAAACTAGAAACAAGTCAGGGACGAGTCGGCAACTAGAAACAAGTCAGGAACAAGTCAGTATCTAGAAACAAGTCAGGAACGAGTCAGCATCTAGAAACAAGTAAGGAACGAGTCAGCAACTAAAAACAAGTCAGGAATGAGTCCGCAACTAGAATCAAGTCAGGAACGAGTCAGCATCTAGAAACAAGTCAGGAAAGAGTCTGTAACAACAAACATGTCAGGAACGAGTCAGCAGCTAGAAACAAGTCAGGAACGAGTCAGCATCCAGAAACAAGACAGGAACGAGTCAGCATCCAGAAACAAGACAGGAACGAGTCCGCAACTAGAAACAAGTCAGGAATGAGTCCGCAACAAGAAACAAGTCAGGGAAGAGTCAGCAACTAGAAACAAGTCAGGAATGAGTCCGCAACAAGAAACAAGTCAGGGAAGAGTCAGCAACTAGAAACAAGTCAGGAACATGTCAGCATCTAGAAACAAGTCAGGAACGAGTCAGCATCTAGAAACAAGTCAGGAACGAGTCGGCATCTAGAAACAAGTCAGGGACGAGTCTGCAACTAGAAACAAGTCAGGAACGAGTCCGCAACTAGAAACAAGTCAGGAACGAGTCCGCAACTAGAAACAAGTCAGGGACAAGTTGGCAACAAGAAACAAGTCAGGAACGAGTCCAAAACTAGAAACAAGTCAGGGACGAGTCGGCAACTAGAAACAAGTCAGGAACAAGTCAGTATCTAGAAACAAGTCAGGAACGAGTCAGCATCTAGAAACAAGTAAGGAACGAGTCAGCAACTAAAAACAAGTCAGGAACGAGTCAGCAACTAAAAACAAGTCAGGAATGAGTCAGCATCTAGAAACAAGTAAGGAACGAGTCAGTATCTAGAAACAAGTCAGGAACGAGTCAGCAACTAGAAACAAGTAAGGAACGAGTCAGCATCTAGAAACAAGTAAGGAACGAGTCAGCAACTAGAAAATAGTCAGGAACGAGTCAGCATCTAGAAACAAGTCAGGAACGAGTGAGCAACTAGAAACAAGTCAGGAACGAGTCAGCAACTAGAAACAAGTCAGGAACGAGTCAGTATCTAGAAACAAGTCAGGAACGAGTCCGCAACTAGAAACAAGTCAGGAACGAGTCAGCATCTAGAAACAAGTCAGGAACGAGTCAGCATCTAGAAACAAGTCAGGGACGAGTCGGCAACTAGAAACAAGTCAGGAACGAGTCCAAAACTAGAAACAAGCCAGGAACGAGTCAGCAACTAGAAACAAGTCAGGAACGAGTCAGCAACAAGAAACAAGTCAGGAACGAGTCCGCAACTAGAAACAAGTCAGGAACGAGTCTGCAACTTGAAACAAGTCAGGAACGAGTCAGCATCTAGAAACAAGTCAGGGACGAGTCGGCAACTAGAAACAAGTCAGGAACGAGTCAGCAACAAGAAACAAGTCAGGAACGAGTCCGCAACTAGAAACAAGTCAGGAACGAGTCCGCAACTAGAAACAAGTCAGGGACGAGTCAGCAACTAGAAACAAGTCAGGAACGAGTCAGCATCTAGAAACAAGTCAGGAACGAGTCAGCATCTAGAAACAAGTCAGGGACGAGTCGGCAACTAGAAACAAGTCAGGAACGAGTCCAAAACTAGAAACAAGCCAGGAACGAGTCAGCAACTAGAAACAAGTCAGGAACGAGTCCGCAACTAGAAACAAGTCAGGAACGAGTCCAAAACTAGAAACAAGTCAGGAACGAGTCAGCAACTAGAAACAAGTCAGGAACGAGTCCGCAACTTGAAACAAGTCAGGAACGAGTCCGCAACTTGAAACAAGTCAGGAACGAGTCAGCAACTAAAAACAAGTCAGGAACGAGTCAGCAACTAAAAACAAGTCAGGAACGAGTCTGCAACTAGAAACAAGTCAGGAACGAGTCAGCAACTAAAAACAAGTCAGGAACGAGTCCGCAACTTGAAACAAGTCAGGAACGAGTCTGTAACAACAAACATGTCAGGAACGAGTCAGCAACTAGAAACAAGCCAGGAACGAGTCTGCAACTAGAAACAAGCCAGGAACGAGTCTGCAACTTGAAACAAGTCAGGGACGAGTCAGCAACTAGAAACAAGTCAGGAACGAGTCAGCATCTAGAAACAAGTCAGGAACGAGTCAGCATCTAGAAACAAGTCAGGGACGAGTCGGCAACTAGAAACAAGTCAGGAACGAGTCCAAAACTAGAAACAAGCCAGGAACGAGTCAGCAACTAGAAACAAGTCAGGAACGAGTCCGCAACTAGAAACAAGTCAGGAACGAGTCCAAAACTAGAAACAAGTCAGGAACGAGTCAGCAACTAGAAACAAGTCAGGAACGAGTCCGCAACTTGAAACAAGTCAGGAACGAGTCCGCAACTTGAAACAAGTCAGGAACGAGTCAGCAACTAGAAACAAGTCAGGAACGAGTCAGCAACTAAAAACAAGTCAGGAACGAGTCTGCAACTAGAAACAAGCCAGGAACGAGTCTGCAACTTGAAACAAGTCAGGAACGAGTCTGTAACAACAAACATGTCAGGAAGGAGTCAGCAACTAGAAACAAGTCAGGAACGAGTCAGCATCTAGAAACAAGTCAGGAACGAGTCAGCATCTAGAAACAAGTCAGGGACGAGTCGGCAACTAGAAACAAGTCAGGAACGAGTCCAAAACTAGAAACAGATAAGGGACGAGTCGGCAACTAGAGACAAGTCAGGAACGAGTCCGCAACTAAAAACAAGTCAGGAACGAGTCCGCAACTAGAAACAAGTCAGGAACGAGTCAGTAACTGAAAACAAGTCAAGAACAAGTCAGCATCTAGAAACAAGTAAGGAATGAATCAGCAACTAGAAACAAGTCAGGAACGAGTCCGCAACTAGAAACAAGTCAGGAACAAGTCAGCAGCTAGAAACAAGTCAGGAACGAGTCAGCATCCAGAAACAAGACAGGAACGAGTCAGCATCCAGAAACAAGACAGGAACGAGTCCGCAACTAGAAACAAGTCAGGAATGAGACCGCAACAAGAAACAAGTCAGGGAAGAGTCAGCAACTAGAAACAAGTCAGGAATGAGTCCGCAACAAGAAACAAGTCAGGGAAGAGTCAGCAACTAGAAACAAGTCAGGAACATGTCAGCAACTAGAAACAAGTCAGGAACATGTCAGCAACTAGAAACAAGTCAGGAACGAGTCAGCATCTAGAAACAAGTCAGGAACGAGTCGGCATCTAGAAACAAGTCAGGGACGAGTCTGCAACTAGAAACAAGTCAGGAACGAGTCCGCAACTAGAAACAAGTCAGGAACGAGTCCGCAACTAGAAACAAGTCAGGGACAAGTTGGCAACAAGAAACAAGTCAGGAACGAGTCCAAAACTAGAAACAAGTCAGGGACGAGTCGGCAACTAGAAACAAGTCAGGAACAAGTCAGTATCTAGAAACAAGTCAGGAACGAGTCAGCATCTAGAAACAAGTAAGGAACGAGTCAGCAACTAAAAACAAGTCAGGAATGAGTCCGCAACTAGAATCAAGTCAGGAACGAGTCAGCATCTAGAAACAAGTCAGGAAAGAGTCTGTAACAACAAACATGTCAGGAACGAGTCAGCAGCTAGAAACAAGTCAGGAACGAGTCAGCATCCAGAAACAAGACAGGAACGAGTCAGCATCCAGAAACAAGACAGGAACGAGTCCGCAACTAGAAACAAGTCAGGAATGAGTCCGCAACAAGAAACAAGTCAGGGAAGAGTCAGCAACTAGAAACAAGTCAGGAATGAGTCCGCAACAAGAAACAAGTCAGGGAAGAGTCAGCAACTAGAAACAAGTCAGGAACATGTCAGCATCTAGAAACAAGTCAGGAACGAGTCAGCATCTAGAAACAAGTCAGGAACGAGTCGGCATCTAGAAACAAGTCAGGGACGAGTCTGCAACTAGAAACAAGTCAGGAACGAGTCCGCAACTAGAAACAAGTCAGGAACGAGTCCGCAACTAGAAACAAGTCAGGGACAAGTTGGCAACAAGAAACAAGTCAGGAACGAGTCCAAAACTAGAAACAAGTCAGGGACGAGTCGGCAACTAGAAACAAGTCAGGAACAAGTCAGTATCTAGAAACAAGTCAGGAACGAGTCAGCATCTAGAAACAAGTCAGGGACAAGTTGGCAACAAGAAACAAGTCAGGAACGAGTCCAAAACTAGAAACAAGTCAGGGACGAGTCGGCAACTAGAAACAAGTCAGGAACAAGTCAGTATCTAGAAACAAGTCAGGAACATGTCAGCATCTAGAAACAAGTCAGGAACGAGTCAGCATCTAGAAACAAGTCAGGAACGAGTCGGCATCTAGAAACAAGTCAGGGACGAGTCTGCAACTAGAAACAAGTCAGGAACGAGTCCGCAACTAGAAACAAGTCAGGAACGAGTCCGCAACTAGAAACAAGTCAGGGACAAGTTGGCAACAAGAAACAAGTCAGGAACGAGTCCAAAACTAGAAACAAGTCAGGGACGAGTCGGCAACTAGAAACAAGTCAGGAACAAGTCAGTATCTAGAAACAAGTCAGGAACGAGTCAGCATCTAGAAACAAGTAAGGAACGAGTCAGCAACTAAAAACAAGTAAGGAACGAGTCAGCAACTAGAAACAAGTCAGGAACGAGTCAGCATCTAGAAACAAGTCAGGAAAGAGTCTGTAACAACAAACATGTCAGGAACGAGTCAGCAACTAGAAACAAGCCAGGAACGAGTCAGCAACTAGAAACAAGTCAGGAATGAGTCCGCAACTAGAAACAAGCCAGGAACGAGTCTGCAACTTGAAACAAGTCAGGAACGAGTCCGCAACTAGAAACAAGCCAGGAACGAGTCTGCAACTTGAAACAAGTCAGGAACGAGTCCGCAACTAGAAACAAGTAAGGAACGAGTCAGCAACTAGAAACAAGTCAGGAACGAGTCAGCATCTAGAAACAAGTAAGGAACGAGTCAGCAACTAAAAACAAGTCAGGGACAAGTTGGCAACAAGAAACAAGTCAGGAACGAGTCCAAAACTAGAAACAAGTCAGGGACGAGTCGGCAACTAGAAACAAGTCAGGAACAAGTCAGTATCTAGAAACAAGTCAGGAACGAGTCGGCATCTAGAAACAAGTCAGGGACGAGTCTGCAACTAGAAACAAGTCAGGAACGAGTCCGCAACTAGAAACAAGTCAGGAACGAGTCCGCAACTAGAAACAAGTCAGGGACAAGTTGGCAACAAGAAACAAGTCAGGAACGAGTCCAAAACTAGAAACAAGTCAGGGACGAGTCGGCAACTAGAAACAAGTCAGGAACAAGTCAGTATCTAGAAACAAGTCAGGAACGAGTCAGCATCTAGAAACAAGTAAGGAACGAGTCAGCAACTAAAAACAAGTCAGGAATGAGTCCGCAACTAGAATCAAGTCAGGAACGAGTCAGCATCTAGAAACAAGTCAGGAAAGAGTCTGTAACAACAAACATGTCAGGAACGAGTCAGCATCCAGAAACAAGACAGGAACGAGTCAGCATCCAGAAACAAGTCAGGGAAGAGTCAGCAACTAGAAACAAGTCAGGAATATGTCAGCATCTAGAAACAAGTCAGGAACGAGTCAGCATCTAGAAACAAGTCAGGAACGAGTCGGCATCTAGAAACAAGTCAGGGACGAGTCTGCAACTAGAAACAAGTCAGGAACGAGTCCGCAACTAGAAACAAGTCAGGAACGAGTCCGCAACTAGAAACAAGTCAGGGACAAGTTGGCAACAAGAAACAAGTCAGGAACGAGTCCAAAACTAGAAACAAGTCAGGGACGAGTCGGCAACTAGAAACAAGTCAGGAACAAGTCAGTATCTAGAAACAAGTCAGGAACGAGTCAGCATCTAGAAACAAGTAAGGAACGAGTTAGCAACTAAAAACAAGTCAGGAACGAGTCAGCAACTAAAAACAAGTCAGGAATGAGTCAGCATCTAGAAACAAGTCAGGAACGAGTCAGTATCTAGAAACAAGTCAGGAACGAGTCAGCAACTAGAAACAAGTAAGGAACGAGTCAGCATCTAGAAACAAGTCAGGAACGAGTCAGCATCTAGAAACAAGTAAGGAACGAGTCAGCAACTAGAAAATAGTCAGGAACGAGTCAGCATCTAGAAACAAGTCAGGAACGAGTGAGCAACTAGAAACAAGTCAGGAACGAGTCAGCAACTAGAAACAAGTCAGGAACGAGTCAGTATCTAGAAACAAGTCAGGAATGAGTCAGCATCTAGAAACAAGTCAGGAACGAGTCAGTATCTAGAAACAAGTCAGGAACGAGTCAGCATCTAGAAACAAGTAAGGAACGAGTCAGCAACTAGAAACAAGTCAGGAACGAGTCAGCATCTAGAAACAAGTCAGGAAAGAGTCTGTAACAACAAACATGTCAGGAACGAGTCAGCAACTTGAAACAAGTCAGGAACGAGTCCGCAACTAGAAACAAGCCAGGAACGAGTCTGCAACTTGAAACAAGTCAGGAACGAGTCCGCAACTAGAAACAAGTAAGGAACGAGTCAGCAACTAGAAACAAGTCAGGAACGAGTCAGCATCTAGAAACAAGTAAGGAACGAGTCAGCAACTAAAAACAAGTCAGGGACAAGTTGGCAACAAGAAACAAGTCAGGAACGAGTCCAAAACTAGAAACAAGTCAGGGACGAGTCGGCAACTAGAAACAAGTCAGGAACAAGTCAGTATCTAGAAACAAGTCAGGAACGAGTCAGCATCTAGAAACAAGTAAGGAACGAGTCAGCAACTAAAAACAAGTCAGGAACGAGTCAGCAACTAAAAACAAGTCAGGAACGAGTCAGCATCTAGAAACAAGTAAGGAACGAGTCAGTATCTAGAAACAAGTCAGGAACGAGTCAGCAACTAGAAACAAGTAAGGAACGAGTCAGCATCTAGAAACAAGTCAGGAACGAGTCAGCATCTAGAAACAAGTCAGGAACGAGTCAGCAACTAGAAACAAGTCAGGAACGAGTCAGCATCTAGAAACAAGTCAGGAACGAGTCAGCAACTAGAAACAAGTCAGGAACGAGTCAGCAACTAGAAACAAGTCAGGAACGAGTCAGCAACTAGAAACAAGTCAGGAACGAGTCAGTATCTAGAAACAAGTCAGGAATGAGTCAGCATCTAGAAACAAGTCAGGAACGAGTCAGTATCTAGAAACAAGTCAGGAACGAGTCAGCATCTAGAAACAAGTAAGGAACGAGTCAGCAACTAGAAACAAGTCAGGAACGAGTCAGCATCTAGAAACAAGTCAGGAAAGAGTCTGTAACAACAAACATGTCAGGAACGAGTCAGCAACTAGAAACAAGCCAGGAACGAGTCAGCAACTAGAAACAAGTCAGGAATGAGTCCGCAACTAGAAACAAGCCAGGAACGAGTCTGCAACTTGAAACAAGTCAGGAACGAGTCCGCAACTAGAAACAAGCCAGGAACGAGTCTGTAACTTGAAACAAGTCAGGAACGAGTCCGCAACTAGAAACAAGTAAGGAACGAGTCAGCAACTAGAAACAAGTCAGGAACGAGTCAGCATCTAGAAACAAGTAAGGAACGAGTCAGCAACTAAAAACAAGTCAGGAACGAGTCCGCAACTAGAAACAAGTCAGGAACGAGTCCGTAAGTACCGGTACCAGTCGGAAGGAGGAGTAACCGGAGAACGATTCAGGTCCTACAGCTTTAACTCAGCACCTCATTGTTCAGCTGAAGAGGGGGGTTCTTTCTGGCGCTGTGACCCTGCTGAGCCCCAGTGAGACTTTACCTGCAGAGTGAAATTGATCCAGAACCTTCTGATACTCTAACATCCAGTCACACGATGGTGCAGAACCTTCCATATCTCGTTCTGCTATAAACCGACTCAGTTCTAGTTTTTAACATGATCTAAAAGACAAAAACATCCAGAACAGGTTTCTGATGTTGCGTTGGACAGGATCACAGAGGCAGAGTGGGATTCTAACCAGCACACCTCCTTAACTGGGCCAGCCTGTTGCTGTAGAAACAAGGTCCCCTGCTGCCCGTTAAGCAGAATTACAGCCGCCGGGTCGATCCAGAACTCCCAGAAACAAGGAAAAACAAGCAGCAGCAGCTCATCCATCAGCGACCCGGTTCATAGCAAACAGCACCTCCATTAAACCTGAACCGCTGGATGTTCCTCCACAATCTGAAAAACGTCTTTCAGAACCGGAGGAAGAAGGAAGACGCAGTCGGACCCGCCAATTAAATGTTTTCTTAGGGCAGAGTTCTGGTTCTGAATGTGAACAGACCCAAAAGGACCATCTTTGAACCAGATTACGCCTGAGAAGGTTCCAACAGATCGGAGGCAAAGGAAGACAGAAGATGATCTGGAGCTACAAGGCCACAGATAGGTGGAAAGGTTCTGGTTCCTCCTCCTCTTAGGTCCACACCTGGTGCTGGAGGTACCGCTGAGGACCCATCATTGAACCCATCAGGACAGAAGTAACTTAGAACCTGAACCGGGTCCAAACAAATCTCTGCTCATTTATTGTTTGTAGGTTTTCTCTGCTTCTGTTTTTCATTTCTGCAAACTGGTATAAATTAATTCTCAAACCTTCCCATCAGGACCTTCCCATCGGAACCTTCCCATCAGAACCTTCCCATCGGAACCTTCCCATCGGAACCTTCCCATCAGAACCTTCCCATCGGAACCTTCCCATCAGGACCTTCCCATCGGAACCTTCCCATCAGGACCTTCCCATCGGAACCTTCCCATCAGGACCTTCCCATCCGAACCTTCCCATCGGAACCTTCCCATCAGAACCTTCCCATCGGAACCTTCCCATCAGGACCTTCCCATCGGAACCTTCCCATCAGGACCTTCCCATCAGAACCTTCCCATCGGAACCTTCCCATCAGAACCTTCCCATCGGAACCTTCCCATCAGGACCTTCCCATCGGAACCTTCCCATCGGAACCTTCCCATCGGAACCTTCCCATCGGAACCTTCCCATCAGGACCTTCCCATCGGAACCTTCCCATCGGAACCTTCCCATCAGGACCTTCCCATCGGAACCTTCCCATCAGGACCTTCCCATCGGAACCTTCCCATCAGAACCTTCCCATCGGAACCTTCCCATCAGAACCGAAAAGCTCTTGGATATTAGGTGGGTGTGAATACTTTTTCACAGGGTCGGGTTGGTTTGGTTTGGAGAGATTTATTCCCTTCATAAATGAAATCATCTTCTTGTTTCGATTCTCTTGGTCTGACATTCATATTTGATCTTCTGAAACATTTGGGTTGGACTGAGATCAGAACCAGAACATTCGGTGAGGGGAGTGAATACTTTTCACAGACAGAACTTCCTCTTCATCACTCAGAACTCCTTCCAGTGCAGGAAAAACCCCATGATTGGAAAAGGTTCTGAAAAGGTTCTTTGGTTCCTTGGTCAGGGACAGAATTAGGAAAACCTTTGCAGACCACATTAAACCTGGGAATGAGCTGATCAGAACCGGGCCACTGGGTTTAGTGAAGGTTCTGGTGATCACTGGGTCAGGATCAGACTCATAGAAAGTCAGTAGAGTCCAGTAAACAGTCTGCTTCTTGTTGAAATATTTTGTCATCGTTCAGTACCGAGTCAGAGCGGGTCCAGCATACCGACTCTGATCCGATTGGACCCGGTACCGGGCCTACAGAGCTGCAGTCAGAGGAAGAGGCTTTAGCTGCTGATGTTTCTCTATTTTTAGCCTCATTCAGAGCGACGCGCCTCTTCACACAAACATCGGCTGCTGGAACGGCCCGGTACAACTGGACCTTTACCTAGCTTTCAGTTTATCAGCAAGCAGGAAAAGACAAACCAAAACCAGAACCAGAACCAGAGGGGATCCGCTGCTGGAAACCAGATTAACATCTTTCTGGAAATAATTCTCTAATTTTAATCCAGTTTTTGTTTTTTTCTTCACAAATTGATGATTTCCACTCAAACAGAAACGTCTCTAGATTTTACTGAGATTTTATGTTGCAGACAAACACAAATGGTGAGAAAACTCTGTGGAAGGAAAACCACTCATTGTTAGGGTTAGTGGTATGCTTTTCTCTCCAGCCCCTGGAACTTTGACACCCCTAAATAAAATCCAGTACAACCAGCTGTATGTATTTGAATCAGATTCTGGTTCTGACCTCAGAGGTTCTTTAGAGAACAACCTGGTGACCATAAATGTCTACAGAACAAACTGGATCAGAACTCTCTGACATCCAGGAAAAGGTTCCTGGTGTCTGAAAGTACCTCCTGCTAGAAAACAACCAGAGGAGCAGAATGTGTTTTAGAACCTCGTCATTTGTGGTTCCCACTGTTTTCTCCAGAACCAGAACACTCGGGTTAACTGATCATAGATTCAACTGGGACCAACCAGAACCAGGAGATCTGGGTCCAACTGGGATGAGCCAGAACCAGGGGGTCTGAGCACAGTGTAACTTTTGTTTTGTCTGCTGCTCTTCCTCTCAGCCTGGTTCTGGTTCTGGTTCTGAAAGCTGCAGCTTGTTGTAGATGAATAACTGCTCTGCTGAACATCAGCGTGTTGGTGGTTCTGTTTGACCCATTCTGAGCCTTTCCCATCAGGCGTGTCTCTTATCTGTCTCAGTCTGTTGGTTTCTCCTGTTTTCAGAGATCTTTCATGTTTTGGATCGATCAGATTTTGGTGAGAAGTTCCTCTTCTCTCTCACGTTTCTGATGCCGGCCTTCCTCTGAGTCTCGCCTGATCCGGACTAATCTGTGTTTCTTATTTCTCCTGCCTCAGAGTCTCGTTTCTCTATCTGAGGTAACGCTGGGTTTTCTGTCTCAGGTTTATTTCGGGAGCGTCCCTTTGAGTCCCTATGAAGGGGAATAACAAGCCGGCTCCACACCGGGATCTGTCCGGCGAACGGCGGCGTCCTGACAGGATTTATGGAGCGTCGGCGTGACGACTGCACGCTCTGACTGATGGCCCTGAACGGCTTCCAGCAGCACCACAGAAACGCTGAGAGGACACACTGACAGTTTGGAGACGGAGGTGTGTTGACACAGAGAGGAAAAGCTTTCAGCCGAGGGAGGGGGAGGACAAATGGACTCTGTGACAGACCGAGACGTAATTTTCCTGAGGAACAGTCAAAGTGTCCTCCCACAGCTGCAGAAAGCTGCTCCTGATGGACGTTTTAATGGTTCTTCATTCTGCTGTTGGTGCATTGTCCCCACACTCCAACTGTCCAACTGTCTCACTGGGAAAACTTCTTCCTTCACTGAATGCTTTATTCCCTGACTCTAAAAACTACATTACCCATGAGCCTCGGGGCTCAGAGGGAGTTCACCTGCTTATTATCTTCTATCAAGATGTTTTCACCTTCATGTCTCAGATGGAGCTCATCCTCCATCTGACCTCCTGCAGGTTCAGCCTCTGATTCTCCTTCCACTAACTCCTCAGACCTTCTGAAGCTGCTGATTCTCCTCTAATCTATACTGAGACAAGGAGGAAGGTCCTGGGTTCAAATCCCGGCCTGAGCTCTTTCTGCAGGTTTACCCTGTGCATGTGTAGGTTCCCTCTGGGTACTCTGGCTTCCTCCCACAGTCTAAAAACATGATTGTTGGTTCATTGGCCTCTCTGAATCCCCCTTAGGTATCTGTGTGTCTCTGTGATGGACCAGCGACCTGTTCAGGGTGGAGGCGGGGTTACGTGTTCAGGGTGGAGGCGGGGTCACGTGTTCAGGGAGGAGGCGGGGTCACGTGTTCAGGGTGGAGGCAGAGTCAGATATTCAGGGAGGAGGCGGAGTCACGTGTTCAGGGAGGAGGCGGGGTCACGTGTTCAGGGAGGAGGCGGGGTCACGTGTTCAGGGAGGAGGCGTGGTCACGTCTTCAGGGTGGAGGCGTGGTCACGTCTTCAGGGTGGAGGCAGAGTCAGATATTCAGGGAGGAGGTGGAGTCACGTGTTCAGGGAGGAGGCAGGGTCACGTGTTCAGGGACGAGGCGGGGGTCACGTGTTCAGGGAGGAGGCAGGGTCACGTGTTCAGGGAGGAGGCGGGGTCACGTGTTCAGGGAGGAGGCGGGGTCACGTGTTCAGGGACGAGGTGGGGGTCACGTGTTCAGGGAGGAGGCGGGATCATGTGTTCAGGGTGGAGGCGTGGTCACGTGTTCAGGGTGGAGGCAGAGTCAGATATTCAGGGTGGAGGCGGAGTCACGTGTTCAGGGTGGAGGCGGGGTCACGTGTTCAGGGTGGAGGCAGGGTCACGTGTTCAGGGTGGAGGCGGGGTCAAGTGTTCAGGGTGGAGGCGGGGTCACGTGTTCAGGGTGGAAATGAAAAAAACTATTTATGTAAGCATCTTGTTTCCATCGCCTCTTCAGGCTTGGTCCATCGGGTTTCATAAGCTGGTTCTGTTGGTGGTCTAATTAAAGTTTTGTCCTCATTTAGACCCAGATGTCTCTAATATTCTGTCTGACAGAACCCGTCCAATCACTCCAGAACCAGAAACCTGCAGCTACGTTTCAGAACCACGGACAGCGACACACAAGCTGACAGATGAAGGAAACCATGACAACATCCAGCTCCTCTTTCTGTCACAATAACCACAGAAATATTCCATAAACGAGTTCCAGCAGCAGAGCTGATGTAGTTGCTGCTCCACCTGAATGAAGAAGATGAGCCGTCATGGCTGCCAAACAGAAGGTGTCAGAGTTATCACAACTCCTTCCTGCCTGCAGCTGTTAGGCTCTACAACCAACAAACACAATCATGTTTACATCTGCACTGTTTATCTCACTTCAAAAAACATTTCTGGTGCTATTTGCACATCTATTTTTCACAGTTTACACGTTATTTTTTAACTTCCTGTAAATAATACGTTTACTTTTTAATGCACAACTAAACATGCATATTCTGTAAATATATTTTTTGAAGATCCTCTTCTGATGCACATTCAAATCTGAGTATGCCAGTTTATTTTTAATAACTGCACAGTAATTTTGTCCTTAATGTACATATATTATTCTTTATTCTGTTTTTTATACGCTTCTTGTGTGAATCTAAATACTCGTCACTTTGCTGCTGTTACAGCTGAATTTCCCTTTTGTGACACAATAAAGGATTATTCTAGAAAACTGAAGGTAACATCATGTTCCTAACTAAAGCATGATCAGCTGCTAAACAAACCGGTCGGTTCTGGTCCACAGAAGAGCTGCAGAACTTTATCCATCTCTGCTCTCCCTCTCACCAACAACTTCTCCGCTTGGTTCTGATAGATCAGAGGAGCCTTGGTTCATCTTACGGAACCTTCAGAAACATCTCTCAGGCTCACTAAACATCACCTCAGCCAGCAGCACTGACTCCGCCCATTTTTGGGACCATAAACAAATAACTCAGCACGACTTACCCCAGCGTTGTCATGGTAACGATGGTGTACCAGAAGGCTGCAGGGATGCTGGTGAACTTGCTGCCAGAGCCCTTCTCAGCGTAGAACATGACGGTGGCGAAGATGATGATGGCCATGGTGAGGGAGAAGAGCAGGAAGCCCAGCTCGGAGGCGCAGCTCTTTAGCGTGTAGCCCAGGATGCGTAGTCCCGCAGAGTGCCGCGAGAACTTGAAGATCCGGAACACCCTGAAGACCCGCAGGGTGACAAAGGCTCCACTCACGTCCTCATTGTCCGTCATGACCAGGCCGATGTAGTAGGGCATGATGGCCACCACGTCGATGATGCTCATCACGCTCTTGACGAACTTGTAGCGGCTTGGCGCGGCCACCAGGCGCAGTAGGTACTCCACCGTGAAGATCATGACGCACGCCGTGTCCAGGCAGAAGAAGGCCAAGGCGTAGCGCTCTCCGCAGGACATCACTTTGACGCGGTTTGGCGCGGCGCCGCAAGGAACCGTCTCCACCACATTTGCCATGACCGAAACTGCGATGAAGAAGCCAGTCACGTAGTAGAAGACCAGCGCCATGGTGGAGGTGTGCGGGTTCTCGAAGGCGCGCCACATGGTCTCACGGAAGGTCGCGTCTGCAGGTACCAGGTCGTTGGTCTGATCGTTGTCCTCGTCATCCTGGATGCGCTCCTGGTTCTCCCGCCGCCGGTCCTTGTACTCCTCGTAGCAGCAGTCCCCTATGATCTCCGGGATGATCCCGAAGAAGGACAGCTCCTCGTCGTAAGCGGAGATGCACTCCTGGCGCGAGTAGTGCAGCTTCCCGGTGCGGTAAAAGTTCAGGATGTGACGGAAGATGTCCGGGTCGCGGTCGAAGAAGTACTCGTTGGTCTCCTGATGGAAGAAGAAGTCCCGCTCCGAGCTGCCCAGCAGGGTGTCCGGGTACCGCTCCAGCGTGTCCCGCCACGTCTGGAACTTTGTGCCGCTGACGTTTAGCACGATCAGTCCTTCCCGGTCGCGCTGTTTCTCCTTCGGAGGCACCGGCATGGGCGCACTGGCCACCGGCATCCAGCCGACGGCCGCGGCGCGGGCGAACGGCATCCACGCTGCGACTCCTGCAGCCATGCTGGCCCGGAGCTCTGGAGGCTGGCAGGGGGTTCAGAGAGCCGCGGAGCAACAACACGGCATCCGGGAACGAACTAATGGAGTTAAGACCTCCAGGTCAGCCAGAGCGCAGAGCTTTACGCACAAAGTCCATGCGTAAAACGCGTAAAAAGAGAGGCTGAAGTGTCAGTATGCTGGAGTTTCTTTCTGGTTGTTTGGAGGCAAAAAGCTTCGGAGTGAAGCGGAACCACCTCCTCAGGGAGAACAACTATAAAACACCACATCCAACCTCTTCCTCTCGGCTCCAAAACGGATCTGAAGATTTTCCTGCAACTAGTTTTTTAGCTCTTAGGGTAATCCCGCTCTCCGAACCCAAACCCGGAGTTGCACTGGTCCGACGCAGGCATATCCGCTCCGGCTCCGCTCGCTGCAGTCTCCAGGTCAAGTTCCGCAGCGTTTTCCTGCGGTGGGATCAACGGCGTCCGCTTCAGGACCCGCAGGGTGGGGAGGGGAGGGGGGCAAAGCTCGGGCCGAACGGAACCGAACCTATGCCCACAAACAGGAGGTTCGGTTGGAGGAGAAGCAGCCGCAGCGGCTTGTTCTGCGGTCACACAGGTGCTGCTGCTGGGAGGAGAGGCAGAAACTCCTCCCCCTCCCCCCGACGGAGGGGGGGGGGGGGGGGCGTGTCACCAGAGAATCCCCGTGGATCAGAGGAGAGTCCGCCACGCAACGCCGCGTTACGCACGGTAATGAGGAACCTCCCGCCTTCCCACTCTGACGTGCTGCGGTGATTAATAATTGGTCCCGGGAGCCATGCGCGCCCCCGTCAGCTGGAGGCGCGCAGACGTGACTCTTGTACTCCGAGCACGCGCTTCTCCTCAGAAGAAAAACCAAAGCTGGTGAAGGAGATGTGAGAGTTGTTCCTTCAGGTTCCTCCTGGTTTGCATCTCCAGTTGTCAAGAGGAGGTCCGACTTCCTTCTGGTGAAGAAGATCAGACCTGCTGGTTTTTCAGGATTTTCTCCTTAAATCTCAAACTTTCCTGCCAGCTTCATCAAACACCAAGTTTCTATGTTTAAAGTTAGACCGGCTGCAGAAGAACCCAGTCCGATGACCCAGTTCCTCTTGTCCAAACCAGAAAGCAGATTAACCAGCAGAAGATCTCCTGATAACTGAAGGAAACTCCCACAATGTCCTCTGTCTCTCCGTGTCTCTGTCCCTCTCTTCTTTCTACAGTAATTGCATGTTTTCCTTCAATTTTCACAATAAATCTTCAAAACTGCTTCTGAAGATTATTTGTCAGAATTTAGAATGGATGTGTTTTCTTGATCAGGGGCGTGTTTGTTGGGGCTTCTGCCCCGGAGGTTTTCAGTCTGTTGCTTCACTCATCAGTCACAGGATCACACCGTGCTCTAATCTGATCAGAGCTGCCGCTCACTTCACATGGTTTCAGGTCAGTTATGGCAAATCATAAATATCAACATTAAGGTGTATATTAACGCCTAATTAACCTATAACCCAAGGCATATATTAAGGCCTTGTCATATCCGTATGTCGCTACCTTGGGCAAACCAGAAGGTCTAATTTATTATGAATAGCAATATTTCTTCCAAGACTAACAGAAACCAATGGATCATAGAAAATTTTAGAAAAAACTTGCAACTAACTAGATATGCTTAGTAAAAACAAAAAAAAAAACAAAAAAACTAAAACAAAAAAAATCATGGAAAATTACATAATACAAAAGTAATGAAATAACTTAAACTGCAAAGCAGGCACAGAAAAGAAAAATTAGAAATATCATTTCAAACTTGATATGGGAAACACTAAAATAACAATGTTGACTTTAAATTGGATTTATTTTGTTCATTTCTGTTGACTTATTATTATTATTTGATAGTTCTAAACATTTCTTTAACTCAAGTTCCTCCTGCAGAACTCCACAGTTTGCCCCATTAGAGACTCAGGGCCTCATCTATAAAACGTTGCTAGAATCCTTTCTAAAACCGCACTAAAGCCCAGAAAAATAAGTGTACTTACGCCTAGAAAGTTTCCGATTTATTAAACGTTGAGTAGCACAGCTGCTAACTGTTCCCACTTTCTAAATCCGGTTCTCCCTAGAACCGTTCTCAGGTGGTTCTGGATCAGATCCGCCTCCTTCACCCGCTTCCTGCCATAAACGGTCAACACAAAGTGCCTGGTGAATATCCTGCATAGACTGAAATGGGCTGTTTCACAAGTAACCATGGCAACCGATAGGCGGAGAAAGGGAGGCATGGAAAACGATTTATTTCAACCAATCAATCGATCAATCAACGTTTATCAATAGAGAGCTTTATTCATTTAAAAGGCGACCAAAGTGCTTCACATTAAAAGACGAGTAAAAAAAATTTAATAAAAAAATTAAAGCTGCAGCACAAGCATAAAACCAATATGAACAATAAATACAAAGTTATGCGGGAATCTCACTTTCAGCCATGGAATCTCATGACTTAGACCGGCCAACTTTAAATCACAACCTATTATTTTTATATAATTATAACTTTAGACTAAATGTTTAGCCTGCAATATCACAGTGTTCTGTCAAGCCTGAATTTACTCTATTTTGCTCAAATGTATCAAATTCATTGCAAATAAGGCTTGCTTCACTATACAGATTTATTTCAACATGAGTGCACATCTTTAACATTGTTCTTTACAGCCTGTCCTTCTCAACAATATCAGAATGTATATTTATATCAAAGTAAATAAAGATGTTGCACTCACTAATAACACAATCTGTTTTTTTCTCTGCAAGGAAACAGTTTTTATCACAAGTTAAATTGAACAAAAATGAGGATTTGAGTTAAAGAGCAAATTTTCAGCATTTTTCATTACACCAGAATCTCCTTTTCTACAGTGTCAAATATCAGGAATTATATAATTATTATGAATAGAGAATAAAGAATAAGTTGCACTGCGGTCTGCACATTTGTTATTCCATGTATACCATAACTTTCCTGTAATGATGCCATTATCTTGTGTTTTCCTCTGTATAACAGAAGTTTCAAAGAAACATGTCCGACCCTGGTTTGGTCATATTGAGTTGTTATATTGGAACTAATGTTTACTTGTTCACCTGTTTCATACTGCCTCCTGGCTCTGACACTAAATCACATTTTAATAATGGTCATAATTCTCTGCACAAGTATTTATTTTCACAAAGCATTCTGAATCAGTTCAGCTCAGTTTGAATAATGTAGTAATAAATCATCTAACATCTCAGGACACTTTTCATTTAATTCAATTCAATTCAGTTTATTTATATAGCGCCGATTCACAACAGATGTTTCATCTCAAGGCTCTTAACAAGAAGTCATTTCAATACATTTATACAAACATTCCAATCAGTTAAAAAGTTTCCTATTTAAGGAATCCCAGCAGATTGCGTCAGTCATTGGCGTGAGGTTGGGCCCCGTTGATGCAGACTTTCAACCACAGCAATCCTTCAGCAATCCCTCATACTGAGCAAGCATGTAGCGACGGTGGAGAGGAAAAACTCCCCTTTAACAGGAAGAAACCTCCAACAGAACCAGGCTCAGTAGGAGCGGCCATCTGCCACGACCGTCTGGGGGTTTGAGAAGACAGAGCAGAAACACAGAAGGAACAGAAGATCTGATATAAGAGAACTTTCTATGTTACAGAAAGTAAAAAGTTGATAACAGGACACAGTGGATGTTCAGTTAGTGGGAGGATCATCCCAGTCGATGCCCCCCGTCCAACAGGGCATTGCAGCCAAGCAGGATACCAGACCAGGTATATCTTCTATGGAGAGAAAAACACTGAGAGAAAACAAAGTTAACAGTCGAAATAACAGCAAATAATACAACTGGAGAGTAGTAGGAGAGAAAAGTAGCAGAGTGAAGAAAAGTGGTCAGTCTGTCCTCCAGCAGTCTAAGCCTATAGCAGCATAACTACAGAGATAGCTCAGGATGACCTAAGCCACTCTAACTATAAGCTTTATCAAAAAGGAAAGTTTTAAGCCTGGCCTTAAAAGTAAACAGAGTGTCTGCCTCACGGACTAAAGCTGGGAGCTGGTTCCACAGGAGAGGAGCCTGATAACTAAAAGATCTGCCTCCCATTCTACTTTTAGAGATCCTAGGAACTACAAGTAAACCTGCAGTCTGAGAGCAAAGGGCTCTGTTAGGAACATATGGACCAATCAGATCTCTGATGGATGATGGAGCTGATTATTATGGGCTTTATATGGAAGAAGGAGGATCTTAAATTCTATTCTGGATTTAACAGGGAGCCAATGAAGGGAAGCTAAAACAATTCTATTTACAGCGGGTCTACACCATTTTCTTCATTATATTAATTCTAATCATATTTACTCTATGAGAAGTTCTACCGGTCCACTCTGGACCTTTGGGCTCATGGCTGCTGCTTGGTGCTGAACTTGTTTCTGACTAGGGACTACAAGACAGTTTCCCAGTTATGTGGCGTTGCATCTCAGTCTTAGTTCAATTATATAACACTATGATATGCTACTATTTATTGAAATGATAATTAACCACAGTGGTTTGAGGGCAAAGTTCAACATCTAAATAAAAAATGTGTTGGTAGTTCACTGGCGGAAGGAGAGAGATGGAAAAAGCAAAGAGAAATGAGAAAAAGGAAGGGACATTTAAGAAGAGAAAGAAGAGAAAAGGGAGACCAACAGAAGCAGGTTAAGAAAGATTAATGGAAATAAATTATTGTTTGGTTCTTCTGTTTTCAGATGTCATTTTCCAAAACACAAAACGTCCCTTATTAAATTGAACATTAGGTATAAAATTATCTGCCTTTGTACATCAGATTACACATTACACTGTTTTAACATGCATGATAGTGTGACACAGATAGGGAGGTTTTCGCTATGATTCATTATGAATAATTGCTTGGGGCAATTATAAATAATTAATAATTTTATGTTAGAATTACCAAGTTTGGGGCACCATCCTGGGATCCAGGAAAATAATAATAGCTAAATAGTTCAGTCTCAGTTAATGTTGATGATTACCTGCCTGATAAGGCTGAGATAATTAAACAATAGATGAAGGAATAAGTTTTTGTCATTCTTTGAACAGCAAGTTACTACACATGTATGTGGGACAATAACAAACAACGACTTTCCAAAATACTGGAGTTTATTATCAAAAAGGAATTCAACTTTCCTGTCAAAATGCTTTAATCAACAAACTCACTAAGCTAGTAACACACAACTAAACTACTAAGTAAAAGAAGAATGAATAATAAAACTAACCACCAAAAGTAAAACAAAAAAAATGGACAAATATGCAAAGAAGTAGAAACAATAACCAATAAATTGATGGTGATGTCACAGTTCAGTATGAATATGTATGCTTAAAGATCAAGGCTTGCATTGAAGAGTTTTGGAAGTGAAGCTAAGTTAGTGTTAAACTAATTGTAATTATTTTATGGCTGATTAGCACCTTATGGTTTGTGTTTAAATAACCAATTCAGAATGCAAAGCAGACATGAAGCCAAAAACATTATTTGGAGGAAGTAATGTTTGATTAAATAATCTGCTGAATTAGAAATCAATAACCTTTTGGAGAATTAATTCTACTTTATGGATCGGTCATCGCAGTGATTCATCTCATTTAGTATTTTGACATACTGAGATGGAGATTTAAAAAATGACTTATACGATTAGTTTTCTGTGTTTAAACTATTTATTTTACAGCCGATTTATATTTTGAATACCTTAGGTAGCAATCTTTGTTTATGAGCGTTGGCGGTTTGCAAAAGCAGGCTGCACCAATCGGAAACGAACATGCGGAGGCTCATGGAGGCTCATGGAGGCTCATGGAGACTCATGGAGACTCATGGAGACTCATGGAGGCTCATGGAGGCTCATGGAGGCTCATGGAGGCTCATGGAGACTCATGGAGGCTCATGGAGACACATGGAGGCTCATGGAGACTCATGGAGGCTCATGGAGGCTCATGGAGGCTCATGGAGACTCATGGAGGCTCATGGAGGCTCATGGAGACTCATGGAGACTAATGGAGGCTCATGGAGGCTCATGGAGGCTCATGGAGACTAATGGAGACTCATGGAGACTAATGTAGACTCATGGAGACTCATGGAGGCTCATGGAGACTCATGGAGACTCATGGAGACTCATGGAGGCTCATGGAGGCTCATGGAGACTAATTGAGGCTCATGGAGACTAATGGAGGCTCATGGAGGCTCATGGAGACTCATGGAGGCTCATGGAGGCTCATGGAGGCTCATGGAGGCTCATGGAGACTCATGGAGGTTCATGGAGGCTCATGGAGGCTCATGGAGACTCATGGAGACTCATGGAGACTAATGGAGGCTCATGGAGGCTCATGGAGACTCATGGAGGCTCATGGAGGCTCATGGAGACTCATGGAGGCTCATGGAGGCTCATGGAGACTCATGGAGACTCATGGAGACTAATGGAGGCTCATGGAGGCTCATGGAGACTAATGGAGGTTCATGGAGGCTCATGGAGGCTCATGGAGACTCATGGAGACTCATGGAGACTAATGGAGGCTCATGGAGACTCATGGAGACTCATGGAGGCTCATGGAGACTCATGGAGGCTCATGGAGGCTCATGGAGGCTCATGGAGACTCATGGAGGCTCATGGAGGCTCATGGAGGCTCATGGAGACTCATGGAGGCTCATGGAGGCTCATGGAGACTAATGGAGACTAATGGAGGCTCATGGAGGCTCATGGAGACTAATGGAGGCTCATGGAGACTAATGGAGACTCATGGAGGCTCATGGAGGCTCATGGAGGCTCATGGAGACTCATGGAGACTCATGGAGACTCATGGAGGCTCATGGAGGCTCATGGAGGCTCATGGAGACTAATGGAGGCTCATGGAGGCTCATGGAGTCTCATGGAGGCTCATGGAGACTAATGGAGGCTCATGGAGGCTCATGGAGGCTCATGGAGACTAATGGAGGCTCATGGAGGCTCATGGAGGCTCATGGAGTCTAATGTAAGCTCATGGAGGCTCACGGAGGCTCATGGAGACTAATGGAGGCTCATGGAGGCTCATGGAGTCTAATGGAGACTCATGGAGACTCATGGAGGCTCATGGAGGCTCATGGAGGCTCCTGGAGGCTCATGGAGGCTCATGGAGGCTCATGGAGTCTAATGTAAGCTCATGGAGGCTCATGGAGGCTCATGGAGACTCATGGAGGCTCATGGAGGCTCATGGAGGCTCATGGAGTCTAATGTAAGCTCATGGAGGCTCACGGAGGCTCATGGAGACTAATGGAGGCTCATGGAGGCTCATGGAGTCTAATGGAGACTCATGGAGACTCATGGAGGCTCATGGAGGCTCATGGAGACTCATGGAGACTCATGGAGGCTCACGGAGGCTCACGGAGGCTCACGGAGGCTCAAGGAGGCTCACGGAGGCTCACGGAGGCTCAAGGAGGCTCATGGAGGCTCATGGAGACTCATGGAGGCTCATGGAGGCTCATGGAGGCTCATGGAGGCTCATGGAGACTAATGGAGGCTCATGGAGGCTCATGGAGGCTCCTGGAGGCTCCTGGAGGCTCATGGAGGCTCATGGAGGCTCATGGAGGCTCATGGAGGCTCATGGAGTCTAATGGAGGCTCATGGAGGCTCATGGAGGCTCGTGGAGACTAATGGAGGCTCATGGAGGCTCATGGAGACTCATGGAGACTCATGGAGACCCTCCCTCTTCTGGCTGAGTTCATAACACCAAGGTCCATTCTTCATCCAGGGGGACTAAGGATGGAAAAGTGACAGAACAGCCTCCAGTTTTACTTCTACATGTTGGAGATCAAACTAAACATTCCCATAGATGTGATGGATGAAGAGCAGATGCCACAGAGCTTCATCAGGGAGAAAATGAGAAGTTGTTCTCTGATCAGCTCATTATTTTCCTGCTTCTCCAGACTCCTGGTGATGGACCGCTCCTTGTCACCCTGCTCTATGTTTGGCTCCTCAGTGCTTCTTTATCTAACAGGGTTTTCTGCAGCTTCAGGAACAAACTGCTCAGCTTCTTTGACAGCTGACCAATCACAGCTGGAGCCTGAGGTGATGTGTCATTTTTTACTGGAAAGTGTAACAAGTGAGAGGATGGTGGCCTGTCAGAGATGTTGTTCATCTCAGCAACCTTCAGCTCAGCTCTGATGGGTCCCAAACATGCAGCGGATCGTTGTCAGGCGTCTTAGTGCCACTTAGTGAGACTCGTCACATCCAACAGAGAGAAGAACACAGAGAGTCTGAAATGATTGGGACAGAACTGGGGGAAGGTACCACAGATTCCGCTTCAAAACCAACACAAGGATGGATAGACTCCAGATATGGACCAAAGAGGAGGAGGACAAATGTGACGACATTTCCTTTGAAATCAGCCTCAGTGAATAAAGAAGCAGTCAGATTTATTATTGTTTTATTTATTTTATTTTATTCTGATGATTCCTGTAAAGTCCAGCTTCTGTTTGACTGTTTTTTTTTCACATGGAAAACATGAATGATTGAATAATCTCATCAAAAGAGTAAACTGGATACAGTCGGATCATCCAGCAGCAGCAGATACAAATATCTCATTTCAGTTCAACTGAACTAAGTAAATGTCTTACATGTAAACCCATGCTGGTATCTGCTCCAGTCTGGATTATGTATTCTTTAGCAGTAAAATGGTCAATGGACTGAACTTATAAAGCACTTTTCTTGTCATACTGACCACTCAAAGCGCTTTTCACCCATTCACTACTACTACTAGCTACTGAGCCACAGTTGCTCCAAGTAAAGGTTCTCCTCTTTATGGTTCGAAGCTGTCTTCTGTTTTTTTTATTAAATTAGGACTTAAGGTTCTTTCCGCATAACCTAACCCAGGTTGATTGCCCCCTGGAGCTGATCTTGATCCTGACTCACCACAAGCTGTGAGTCGTCAGGAGGACTAGAAAAGAGCCATGAAGGTTGAGTCCAGAACTGTCTCCAGTGAGTTTAAACCAACTGTATATATATAAGATGGGCGGGGCCTCCGTGACATCACCCGTAGGTTTCTCAAGAGCTAAACTGAAGCCCAGTGGGCAGTTCCCACCTCCGCCATCTTGGCCGCATCACTCGTCTCGTCACTCCCAGAAAATACAAGAAATGAGAAGAAAGCTGAGGGTGGGGCTGTGAGGGTGGAGGCGGATGATTAACACCCATCAAACTCTGAAATGATGTAGCTACGAGCTAACTGAGCTAACCGAAGCTAACGGAGGATAACGGGTGCCACCCCTCTGCCTTCCAGACCCGTTGCCCTGACATCCCACATCATGAAGGTCCTGGAGAGAATCCTGTTGGCACCCCTGAGTAAACAAACAAGAACGTATCAGGACCCACTGCAGTTTGCTTATCGCTGTGGAGTTGGAGTTGAAGATGCCATCATCCACCTACTTCAACCAACCCACTGTCATCTGGACAAAGCAGGCAGCACTGTGAGGATCATGTTCTTTGATTTCTCTAGTGCATTTAACACAATTCAGCCTGATTTGCTTTGTCAGAACCTCCTGAAGACACAGGTGGAGCCTCAACAATCGCCTGGATCAATGACTACCTGACCAACAGACCACAGTTTGTGAGACTGAAGGATTGTGGGTAAAACCAGGTGGTCAGCAGCACAGGAGCACCACAGGGGACCGTACTCTCACCATTCCTTTTCACTCTGTACACCTCAGACTTCCAGTACAAATCAGAGACCTGTCATCTGCAGAAATACTCAGATGTATCAGAGATGGACAAGAAGCTGAATCCAGAGAGCTGGTGGACCGCTTTGTGACATGGTGTGGAAACAATCGTCTCACCTTGAATGTGAACAAAACAAAGGAGATGATTGTAGATTTCAGAAGAAACAGGGATAAGTCAAACAGTTTCCATCATGGGAGAAGAAGTGGAGGTGGTTGAGGAGTATAAATACCTCTGAGTTCACCTTGACAACAGACTGGACTGGAGACTGAACAGTGAAGCCGTCTACAAGAAGGGACAGAGCAGACTGGACTTCTGGAGGAAGCTTAGGTCCTTCAAGGTTTGCAGCAAGATGCTGCAGATCTTCTACAAGTCTGTTGTGGAGAGTGTAATCTCTTCAGCCATCATCTGTTGGGGTAGCAGCATCAGAGCCAGGGACTTAAAAAGGCTCAACAACCTGATAAAGAAGGTTCTGGTTCTGTTCTGGTTCTGTTCTTGGGATGACTGTGGAACATCTGGAGATGATAATGCAAAGAATGGATTCTTCATAAAATAAAAAAAATGATGGACAACCTTGAGCATCTTCTTCATGAGACGGTCATACAACAACAGAGCGTCTTCAGTCAGAGGCTTCTTCAGTTTCGCTGCAACACAGACGGCTACAGGAAATCCTTCCTGCCCACAGCCATCATCATCTACAACAACTCCTTAAAGAATTAATTATATGAGCTACACCACTTAATTTCCCTCTGGGATCAATAAAGTATTTTTGAATTTGAATTCAATTTGAATTGGATTGAATCTGAAGTTTATCAGTCTTAGTTTCTAACAGACTGAATGACTCCACCTTGTTCTGGTCCCATCAACAGACTGAAGATCTACTTTATTGCCTCTTTACAAGAGGCTGTCTGTTGCTGGACTAGAAAGATATGTAGTCCTTCTAGAGAGTTCTGGGTCTAACTGGTTCTGGGTCTGACCGGGTCTTCTTTTAGTGAGTGGACTCTTGAAACCTCCTAAAGGAGGCGTCCTGATGGCCCCTCTGCAGCAGAGCCCCGCTGCCCTCAGACGAAGCTCACTCCAGCAGTTTGGGTCCGCTATGGACGACCGTGGCTCATGAGTTAGGAGTTCATCTTGTAACTGGAGGGTTGCTAGTTTGAGCCGTGGCCCTGCTGTCTCTGTCGTTGTGTCCATGGGCAAGACATTTCTCCCACCTTGCCTGCTGGTGGCGGTCAGAGGGGGGCGCCAGTGTTCGGCAGCCTGTCGGTGCACCCCAGGGCAGCTGTGGTTACGATGTAGCTCAGCACCACCAGCGTGTGAATGTAATGTGAAGCACTTTATGGTCCTCAGGATTAGATAAAGGGCGATACAAGTACAGGCCATTCTCCATGAACTTTACCTCTCTCAGTATTATGTTGCTGTATCCGTTTCTGGGATTTCTGGCTTGGTTTGATTTCCTAAGTGTGGAATATTGGAATAAGCCACACCTTCATCTAAACAGATGCCTGCAGGTTCTCAGCAGCGATTCATCAGTAATTCATCAGAATCAGGCAGCTGCAGAGCTAAATAAACAGTTTTTATCCGTTTTCCTACAATGAATTATTAACTAATAGCAGAGAAGCAGCTGTAAATAATTTGGGAGCAGGCTGAGCTCGGTAGCAGTGAGACACTGTGAAGGAACTGCTCTGAGATCAGCTCTAGCTTCAGTTTGGTAGATCTTTCCTTAGTTCAGTGTCTCTGATGCAGGAATCATAGATCATTCTCCAGACTATCGCAAAAGGAGGAGATGTTTTCTGAAGCTAGAGAGAAACCCAGCATCATGGACTGAGACTGCTAGGTCTGAGCCCAGAACGCCGTTCTAGTTTGAGTTGCACATTTTCAGATCTTTGGAGGTTTCCAACATTGAAAATGGTTTTTGTCCTTCTTTGCTCTACTTTGCCACCATTTAATGGACCACAGCTTCATATTTCACATAGATTCTGATCTAATTAGTATCTCATGCCTGGATGCAGGTATAGATTAACCTGGGGAAAAAAGAAAGCCTCATATTTCAGATAAAACCTCTATAAGTCTTTAGGATGCTGCAGGCCATCTTCTGCAGAGTGTAAGATCGGAGGAGACACGATGGACTCTCGGGGCGCTCTGACAGGGGCAGGGCGGAGTCAGATTTGTCCAATTTTCTCCGTGATGACAGTGCTGGTGTAAATTTGCTCCTGGCTTGCTGTGATTGGCCGGCTGTCTATCATCTCCCAGCCTCCAGGCTTCCTCAGCCACTTCTATCAGAGGCAGTGAAAGCTGGTTATCTGATAAAAATGTAAACACATTCAGTTCAGACCTCCAACCCTCCCCAGGAAATCAAACAGTGATCATTCATCAAAGCTGCTACAGCTTATAGATTTCTGCTTATAAACTTCAATAAGTCATTTTGTGCTGCCTGTTTGTGGGGCAGCAGAAGAAGAATGAATGAAATACAATTCCTCGGCCTCAGCATGTCTGGAGCTGACAGGATGAAGATGTTGCTGCACTTATTGTCATCTCAGCTCAGAACTGAAGACACACAGATGGAAATCAGAGAGCTGTTCACACACACTGTGCTACAACATAGATCTAGAAGTGACAGATGCACGTCTGTTTGTGGGATCCAAACAAAGCTAAGACCTGAATAATGGGAACAAACTCAGTTCAGAAATATGTCATTTATCCCAAAGAGAAAGTAAATGTCATTACTCAGCTCGCCTGAGTGTCTTCAAACGCTGTGGGAAGGAAGGATCTCCAGTCTTTTGTTGGGCGTCTGTGGAAAACTCTGGAGGAACACAGAGTAGATTACATCCCTCAATGAAATGATAAAACCGACTAGATCTGCCTATTTTGTGAACCTTGTGAACAAGAACAAGTGAAATCTCAAAGATGTTTTTGATACAATCCACAAAATTGTTTCACCTTCAGCTTCATCGTTGTCTGTTTTCACAACTGATGACTGTGACAGATTTCTAAAACATTTTGTAAATAAAGTGGAGGAGATCGGGTTAAATTTAAAACCTTCAGCTGCAAGCAGTACTTATGTATCCCCTATTGTTCCTGGTCTCTGTTTTCGTCTGTAACATCAGAGGATGTCATAGTGTTTTTAAAGAAACTGAAACCCTCTTCATGTCCTTTTGATGTCATACCCACATCTCTGTCTCTTAGGCCCTGTCTACATTAGGCCGTTTAAGTGCTTAAAAGAATAAATATTAGTCAATACCCCGTCTCGGCCACACTAGCCCATCGTTTAAGGTTATCCTCCCCAGATATTTTTTTACACGGGTAAGTGGGCCGTCTGTTTCTTAAATCTCCGCCTCTTGGATTGGTGTGGATTCGTTAGGCGTTTAAGAACAGAGTTCTGTAAGGAAGTGATGTCAGAAAACATGCGGCACAGCCAGCTTAATAACAACCGGTGACCACTCAGAGGTAAACAAAGAAATCTGTCTTCTTGTGAACAGTCATAAACAAGTCGCACATCAGATATGAGCTTCTTGCTTCTTCTTCAATGTTAACATCTGCCGGGTAACTGTAGGGAGGTTGCACTTCCAGGTCAGAGGTGACTGTGATGTCATATACGTGGGTCCGCCTTTTTTTCGTGCTACTAGGTCAGGGTTATGCCCAGTGGGCGGAGGGGAGGAGGGGGTCGTAAACGCTTCTTTGTGCGTGTGTAGACAGGTATAAGGTTAGGTGGGATATAAACTGTATAACTTTACCCGTGTTGGTGTAGAATCAAATCAAATCAAACTTTATTTATAAAGCGCTTTTCAAACCACAACAAAGCCTCTCAAAGTGCTTTACAGATAAAAAATGACCTCACGCCAATGACTGACGCAATCTGCTGGGATTCCTTAAATAGGAAACTTTTTAACTGATTGGAATGTTTGTATAAATGTATTGAAATGACTTCTTGTTAAGAGCCTTGAGATGATATCTGTTGTGAATCGGCGCTATATAAATAAACTGAATTGAAATAAATAGCCAGCTAAAAGCAAAACTAAAAAGAATTCAATCAAATAAAACATGCAGACCAATTAAACAGATTTAATAAATAATAATCAGTTAAAAGCTATGTTAAAAAGGTGAGTGTTGATCCTGCTCTTAAAAACATGAACGTTCTCTGAGGTTCTCCAGCAGCCTGTTCCAGAGGTGAGGGTCATAATAATGGAAAGACGCCTCACCATGAGTGTGTGTCCTGACTTTAGGGATGACAAGGAGACGGCTGCAGAGGAGCGCAGAGACCGCCAAGGCTCATACGGTAAAAGCTGTTCAGAGAGATAAGAAGGTCCAAGACCATTAAGACACTTAAAAATTATTAAAAGAACCTTAAAATCGATCCTAAAACATACGGGGAGCCAATGCAGTGATTCTAAGACAGGTGTAATGTGTTCCCGCCTCCTGGTCTTCATCAGGACACGTGCTGCTGAATTCTGTAAAAGCTGTAAACCTGATGTACTCTTTTTGGGAAGACCAGAAATCAGGGCATTACAGTAATCAATCCTACCGGTGATAAAAGCATCAGTGTCTCCGTATTGAGAGAGAGAGAATGGGACAACCTTAGCCTCCATCCAGTGTCGCCGTTTCCTCAGATGTAGTTACACACGTGCTCAAATTTGTTGGTACCCTTACAGCTCATTGAAATAATGCTGCATTACTCCTGAAAAGTGATGAAATTGAAAGCTATTTTATCATGTATACTTGCATGCCTTTGGTATGTCATAGAATAAAGCAAAGAAGCTGTGAAAAGAGTTGAATTATTGCTTATTCTACAAAGATATTCTAAAATGGCCTGGACACATTTGTTGGTACCCCTTAGAAAAGATAATAAATAACTGGATCATAGTGATATTTCAAACTAAATAGTTACTTTAATTAGTATCACACATTCATTCAGCCTATTTAAATGGAGAAAAGTAGTCACTGTGCTGTTTGGTATCATTGTGTGCACCACACTGAACATGGACCAGAGAAAGCAAAGGAGAGAGTTGTCTGGGGAGATCAGAAAGAAAGTAATTGACAAGCATGGTAAAGGTAAAGGCTACAAGACCTTCTCCAAGCAGCTTGATGTTCCTGTGACAACAGTTGCAAATATTATTAAGAAGTTTAAGGTCCATGGAACTGTAGCCAACCTCCCTGGGCGCGGCCGCAAGAGGAAAATCGACCCCAGAATGAACAGAAGGATAGTGCGAATGGTAGAAAAAGAACCAAGGATAACTGCCAAAGAGATGCAAGCTGAACTCCAAGGTGAAGGTACGTCTGTTTCTGATCGCACAATCCGTCGCTGTTTAAGCGAAAGTGGGCTCCATGGAAGAAGACCCAGGAGGACTCCACTTTTGAAAGAAAAAGATAAAAAAGCCAGACTGGAATTTGCTAAAATGCATATTGACAAGCCACAATCCTTCTGGGAGAATGTCCTTTGGACAGATGAGTCAAAACTGGAGCTTTTTGGCAAGTCACATCAGCTCTATGTTCACAGACGAAAAAATGAAGCTTTCAAAGAAAAGAACACCATACCGACAGTGAAACATGGAGGAGGCTCAGTTATGATTTGGGGCTGCTTTGCTGCGCCTGGCACAGGGTGCCTTGAATCTGTGCAGGGCACAATGAAATCTCAAGACTATCAAGGCATTCTGGAGCGAAACGTACTGCCCAGTGTCAGAAAGCTCGGTCTCAGTCGCAGGTCATGGGTCCTCCAACAAGATAATGACCCAAAACACACAGATAAAAGCACCCAAGACTGGATACGAACAAAACATTGGACTATTCTGAAGTGGCCTTCTATGAGTCCTGATCTGAATCCTATCGAACATCTATGGAAAGAGCTGAAACTTGCAGTCCGGAGAAAGCACCCATCAAACCTGAGACAGATGGAGCAGTTTGCTCAGAAAGAGTGGGCCAAACTACCTGTTAACAAGTGCAGAAGTCTCATTGAGAGCTACAAAAAAGTTTGATTGCAGTGATTGCCTCTAAAGGTTGTGCAACAAAATATTAGGTTAGGGGTCCCATCATTTTTGTCCATGCCATTTTCATTTGTTTTCTTATTTACAATATTATGTTGAATGAAACATCAAAAGCAAAGTCTGATTTCTATTAAATATGTAATAAACAATGGTGGATGCCAATTACTTTTGTCAGTTCCAAATTATTTCAGAGAAAATTGTGCATTCTTCATTTTTTGTGGAGGGGTACCAACAAATTTGAGCACGTGTGTATGTGTTTTTGAAGTATATTCCATTTTTATAATCTATGTTTCTTTTTAATGGCATTTTAAACTTTGATGTTTTATGTATTCTTTACGTCTGGTCATGTAAAGCGCTTTATTAACACCCCCCAGACGGTGATCCGGTTCACCCCTAAAATCTAATCACTTGCTACTGGTCCCACTGTGGACATTTCCTGACAATTTCATCCAAATCCGTCAATAACTTTTGAGTTATGTTGCTAACAGACAAACTAAAAAACAATCCCTGGCAAAACAGAACCTCCTTGGCAGCGTTGTGACAAAGACAGGGAGGTTTCAGCTATGAATAATCATGAAGAATTGCTTGGGGCAATTATAAATAACATGAATAATTTTATGTCAAAATGACCAACTTTGGGGGGCCACCTGGCAGACCAGGCGCCAGGGCAATATAGCTAGGGGGGTCGCAGCTTATTTTTTGGGGGGGCCCAGTTTTTATTTAACCCCTTAATGTTTTTACCTCCCGTTGGCAGTGTTAAATATTTTCGGGTCAAAACGGCCCTTTCTGACACTCTTTCTATGTACATATTCATATTAAACATAATTTAAAAAGTGACTGGCTGAGGTAGGTTCTGGATCGCTCTGTTCTAGATCGGTGGTCAGAACGTTTGTTTTTGTCTCCAAGATGAGCCGCGGTTGAGCCACTGTCACGATCATACAGTGTATGTGAGTGAGGCATCTTCCTTTATAGAAGATCTTTGTCGCTCAGCGGGAGCTGAGTGAAATGAGCAGACGTCGCCAAACAACCGGCTTTGTAAAAATAAGAAGAGTTGCTTGCACACCAGTTAAAAACAGCAAACAGAAAACACAGCAACAAGCTTCTTCCATGTCGAGTCTCTTGTTACTTCTGCTGCTTTGATCAGTGACGCTACTCGCTGCTGAAACTGTCCTGATACAGTCAGAAAGAAAAAGAATGTAAAGTCCAACTAACCGTTCTTAGCTGCGCCTGCACATCCACAGAGCCATCATCTCGAACAAAAACAACCATTTTACGTCCAGTTAATGTCCTCCAATAAAATTCTTAGTCCGCAAGTCTTCCTCAATCCAACTCTGCCGCTAAAAACCTGTAAATTCCTTTCTTGCATGTATTTCTCCGAATGTTTACATTATGACTACCAGTTAGCATGCTCTTAATAGCACGCTTCTTCTTCTTTTTGATAGTTATTCATGGCTGGCAAACAACAAATTGGTGCGTTACTGGCACCAACTGGTGAGAAGCATGGACCAGAATGTCAATTAAGGGTCGTGTTCTAGTATTCATCTAAGTGTGATAATTATTCCTTTCGGCAAAGTAGCAAAAAACACTTCCTAAACAAAATACAACATAGAGGAAGTCGAGGAGCTTCACACCCTCTGTTGGTTGTCTTGGGCCAACACATTTGCATGAGGCCTTGTGGCCCCGCCCATTCATATATCGGGCCCCCCCATGGCCTGCTATCCTGGGATCCAGGAAAATAATAATAGCCAAATAGTTCAGTCTCAGTTAATGTTTATGATTACCTGCCTGATAAGGCTGAGATAATTAAACAATAGATGAAGGAATAAGTTCTTGTCATTCTTTGAACAGCAAGTTACTACACATGTATGTGGATTAATGACAAAGAAGGACTTTCAAAATACGAAGAGTTTATTAACAAAAAGGAATTCAATTTTCAGTAAAAATGCTTTAATCAACAAACTAACTAAGCTAGTAACACACAACTAAACTACTAAGTAAAAGAAGAATGAATAATAAAACTAACTACCAAAGTGTTTAAACTGTCTATTTTAAAGCCGATCTGTATTTTGAATTGCATATGTAATAATCTTTATTGTTTATGAACGCTAACAGTCTGCGGAAAGCACGCTGCAGTAATCAGAACAAGCGTGCAGAGCTAATGTATGTAGTTAAGGCCACTCTGTTTAGCTCAGCACCAAAGAACAAAGGAGAAACTCGGGTTGAACTGAGTAACTCGTGTTGCATGATTTCAAATGACTATCGGTCAGAAACCTTTGAAAAACGCTGTTCATACCCAAACAATTAAAGAATGAAATCTTACACAGTGAAATAGAAATCAAAACAAACCTTAATTTGTTTTTCCTAAGCTAATTTATCTCTGCCCAGACACAACCTTACTTGAACGATTCTAAAATCTCCATTGAAGGGTGGCTCCGTTGTCTGGCGATAAGGCAGAGGAACCAGCTGTTAACAGTTAGCAGCAGCTGTGTGGGTGCGTGACTAGCGAGCCACCGTTAGCTCAGAACGTCGTCATCCTCTCAGCTCGGTTTGACTCGGCTTGGTAATCTTCTCCCTCTACATTGTAATGTAGAGCTGAGTGTCATCTGCGTAGTTATGGTAGCTAATCTTATTGGTCGCTATAATCTTGCCTAGTGGGAGCGTGTAGATATTAAATAAGAGGGGCCCCAGGATGGAGCCCTGGGGCACCCCACATGTGATTTCTGTTCGTTCTGATGAAAAGTTTCCTATTGAAACATAGAAGTCCCTGTTCTTTAGGTAAGACTCGAACCAGCCAAGTACTGTACCATAGAGTCCGACCCAGCTCTCCAGTCGTTCTAATATATCATGATCAACACTGAGGTCCAACAGAACCAGCACTGTGGTTCTTCCACAGTCTGTATTTATGCGGATGTCATTAAATACTTTGACGAGGACAGTCTCAGTGCTGTGGTGAGCGCGGAAACCAGACTGAAAAGCATCAAAACGGTTAGTCATTGTTATGAAGCCATTTAACTGCTGAAACAGCTTTTTCAATAATCTTGCTGATGAATGGGAGATGAGAGATTGGCCTGTAGTTCTGCATTAACGTGTCCAGATTTTTCTTCTTTAGCAGTGGTTTAATAACTGCTGTTTTTAAAGCTTGAGGGAAGAGACCTGATAGCAGGGATGAGTTCACTATTTGAACAAGATCAGAACCAATAACAGGAAGAACTTTCTTTAGAAAAGCTGTGGGTAGGATATCAAGACAGCAGGAGGAGGAGCTTAATTGGATAATGATTTTTTCAAGGCTGTTCTGGTTTAATTCGTGGAATTCAGACATTTTCTCTACATTGTTGTTGATTGGGGATGGCACTGGTTGTGGGTTCGATATTGAGGTACAGATTGACCGTCTAATTTTAGAATCTTTTCAGTGAAAAAGCTGCAAATTCATTGCAGGCCCTGGTAGAGTTTAGTTCTGGGGCTACTGTCACTAAAGGATTAGTTAGTCTTTCCACTGTTGCAAATAGAGTCCGTGCGTTATTAATGTTTCTGTTGATGATTTCAGAAAAGAACGATTCCCTAGCTTCTTTTATAGTTAGCTGATATCTATTCAGTCTCTCTTTGTAGATCTCACAGTGAACCTGGAGTCGAGTTTTCCGCCATTTTCTCTCGGCTCGTCGACACTCTCTTTTTTCACTACGTACCAGTGGATCGCTTGTCCATGGAGACTTTTTTCTACCTGAGACTACTTTCACTTTAGTTGGAGCAATGGAATCCATGATGTCTGAGATTTTCGCAAGGAAATTATCTACCAACTTATTTACTAAGTGTGAGTTGGGAGATGAGGGGGATGTGGTGGAAGGATAAATACGTTTAAAGGTTTCTACTGAACTGTCCCCTAGAAAACGCTTTTTTATAGTGGTCTTACTGTGGCTGGATAATTTAGCAGAGATGGTACTTTGAAAGAAAATACAGAAATGGTCAGATAATGCAACATTAATTACAGAGATGTCAGAAATATTTAAACCTTTGCTGATAATTAAGTCCAGAGTGTGTCCTTTATTGTGTGTTGGTTGTTTGACATGCTGGATCAGTCCGAAGTTGTGGAGAGTATCATCTAATGTTTTTGCTTGTCTATCTTGGGGGTTGTCGGTATGGATGTTAAAGTCCCCCACGATGATTAGTTGGTCATAGTCGATACATCTTACAGAAAGAAGGTCATTGAAATCATTAAAGAAGTTAGAGTTAAGTTTTGGTGGTTTATATAAACTTAGAAATAACGCTTTGTTAGGCTCATTTATCTGGGTGGCTAGGTATTCAAAAGAATCAAATGTGCCCAGAGTTACCTTTTTAAAGTTCATTGAGTTGTGAAAGATGGTGGCTACACCTCCGCCTTGTTTGTGTTTTCTGTTCTCGCTTAAGAAATTATAATTTGGGTCCAGCCTTCACCTCTGGTCCTGAACCTGAAAGTCCAAGTAGCTGAAACAAGTTTCCACTGCAGAGCTGGACAGGGTGAGAAACTCCGAGTCACTGCATCCCCTCATTGAAAGCAACCAGAGTAGAGGAGGCCTATCAGTGGAGATGTTTGAGAAATGTCCCACTGGGAGAAGACCTCAGGGCAGCTCCAGGTCTCACTGGAGACAAATCTACAGGAGATGATACTCTTTCTGCTGAAACGCTCTTTTCTTTTCTTTGACACAAAGATCATTGAATCGTCCCATAAAGTATGACTCATGAGTTTCTATGGCGGTACATCAAGCAAACACAGCAAATGTTATGAGAAGAGTTTACTGGACCGAAGGAACAAAGTCCTCGTTATTGTCTCTCATCCTTCTAGTCGTTTCCTTTTTCGCTCTTCATCTCGACTCCAATTGGATTTCTCCTTCAATTCTGAACATAAATAAGCTGGAGAAACAAATAGTTTTATGACTTCGAAGCTTTTTCATCTTTAGGATGTGAGAGGTTGTTATGCCCAGGACTGATGAAGATGATGATGATGATGCAGGGAGCATTGTTGTGGAAGAGCAGACAGAAATATCCAAACCCTCCTTTGTCTCTGCTGAGCTGCAGCCAGGAAGAATAATCTTTTTCATAAATCAGTAAGAAGATGACGTGTAAGCAGCAGATTAAGAAACGCTTTGATCCCTCTACGCCTCGTGTCTTTTAACCGACAGACAGAACCCGATCCGTTCCTCCATCCTCGGAGCTGCTGGCTGTAATTACAGGAGGAGCAGCTGCACAGGTGAGCGAGGAGGTCAGGTGATGTGGACAGGTGGGAGCACAGAGGATGTCATAAAGCAAGCGTTTTATTTTAATCCCAGACCCAATCAGCAGGACGGAGTGGGTTCTATCTTTAGACAGGCGGAGCCGAGGCCAGCAAGAGGAAATAATTACTTTCACAGAATCCAGCAGCTATTTTAGAGCACATCAGATGAAGGTTCAGGTCATGTGACAGGAGGAAAAAAAGGATCCACAGCCTGTCTGAAGGTATTTTTACTTCAATGCTACCAAACTTCATTTATTTCCACTTTAACTGGATTTGTTCTGATAAACAGAGTTAATAGGAGGAGATCAGCTGTCCTGGTGCTCCTGACTGATGAGATGGAGCAGGGGCTGAAGAGCTGCCTGATCTTTACTCAGCCCAACCACAGGCAGGAGGAAGGTGGAAGCTGAAACTTCCCAAACTGAGCAACAAACAAGAGGGAAAGAGGCAGAGTGGACACAGCGATGAAGAACAGCTGAGAGGATAAACTGATCAACTGCCTGCTGAACAACAGAGACACGTGGAAACACAGGAAACATCTTTAGAAAACTAAATAAACACAGAGTCAGATGAAACTCAACCAAAGTCCCACACTTCCACAGTCCTGGACCCAAACCAGCAGCAGCGCAATGAGAACCCTTCATGTTCTCCAAGGAAAGCAAAGAGCTGTCCCAGACGGTCGTATCCAAGCTGCTGGATCTGAAACCTGGACCCATTAATCTCAGAAGGTGTCATGTTGGACGAGAAGACTCTGGTGCAGGCAGCAACGACGGACACACAGACGGGGAGGAAGCCGGTCTGGGTCCCCGCTGGAGGAGAGTTAAGCGGTTAAAACCGGTTTGCAGAGTGAAGGAAGAGGAAGAGGAGGGGCGAGTCTTACTGCTGAGGATGAAGAGGGAGTTTTAAGGGAAGGTGAGATTGTCCTCTGAAGCAGAGGTCAGCAGAGGTCAGCAGAGGTCAGCAGAGGAGCGTTGGACGGATGGCATGAGACCCAGGAGGTACCATGGTGAGGAACAGACCCAGGTGAGTCTGGGAGTTGGTCCAGGAATCCAGGGAGGGATCATGGAGGGAGCACGAGGTTAGGATAAAGATCGGGAAACGTATTTACAGCAAATCCACTGGTGGCGAGAGAGCCATCTGATGTCTCTCTCAGTGACCCTGCTCCTCCTGATTACTCTTGATGGGATTCAGCTGGAGGCCACAGCTGGAGGCCACAGCTGGAGGCCCCAGTGGACATGACCGAAGGTTTCTTCATCCAAACTGCTTTTTGTGTGTCTTTACTGTCTCCTGTGTCTCTATTGGGGTTCAGGACACACACCTGTCCTCCACATTAATCTTCATCTGTCTGTGGCCCTATTTTTAGTCTCTGCACCATTGCCCCTCCACTTCATCGCCCAGTAATAACCAACTTCAGCCCTTCTTCCTCTGAGTTGTGCTGAATGACACAGAAAACATATCAGGTTTTGTTGGTCAGCACTAAAAGGCCTGGGATCAAAAATATCATCCAAAAGACTCAAAATGGCCTCTGATAAATGATTCCTCTCAGTTTGATCTACTGGTGAAACCAAAGGTGAACAAAGTTCACTCAACTCAGACCTAGCATGTTGCTGCTAGCTGTGCAGGATGCTCTGCTCACAGTGAGAGGAACAACTATCCAGGGAGATCCAAGAGCAACTCACCCCCCTTCCAGAGTCTAACTCCACCCACATTTACAGTTTGAAAAATGCAGCTAAAGGAGGCGTAGCTGGGGGGGAAGGGGGGCGTCAATACTTCTTCGCTATCCCACCTCCAACTCGTTACGGAGGCGTGGCCTAAACTGGGTTTGTTTATACTCCACAGCGGCAGGAAGTAAACCAAGCAGGGCCGGTAGCGATGCTGATTCTAATTCAAGTGCAGTGTAAAGTTTTAACCAGAGGAGGGCGCTCCACCTACGGTTTTTGGTAAAAAAATGACATCTTTTTACTAAAATGTACTAAAATACAAAAAATTATAACCAGACATGTAGACAGCACTATTAAACACTCATTTATACAATTGATCAGCAAAAAAAAAAAATGATTTGGGGGTGAGTTGCTCTTAAGCACCAGCCAATGAGGATGCAGGTCAATCAGGGGAGTTTTTCCTCTCCACCGTCGCTACATGCTTGCTCAGTATGAGGGATTGCTGAAGGATTGCTGTGGTTGGAAAGTCTGCATCAACGGGGCCCAACCTCACGCCAATGACTGACGCAATCTGCTGGGATTCCTTAAATAGGAAACTTTATAACTGATTGGAATGTTTTTATAAATGTATTGAAATGACTTCTTGTTAAGAGCCTTGAGATGAAACATCTGTTGTGAATCGGTGCTTTATAAATAAACTGAATAAGCCACTGGGAAAAATAAAATTATGAAACTAAAAGCTGACTTTGGTAAAATTACGTTTTGGAAAAAAAAAAAATTCTGTTATTAGGAAATTATTTATAGCAAATTGCATTTGATAATGTTTTTTTGCATTTATTCTGTGCAGTGTGGTGTTCCATAGAAAGGTTGTGGAGCTGCTGGTGGCTGCAGGCAGGACCAGGCTGGCCTGGTGGTGATGGGACTCAGAAGTCAGTGGGGGTAGAAGAATCAAGATGCATCACAGCTCCTGTGTTTCAGGCAGAAAACAGGAGGGAGCTGCTGTTCAGATCTTCTCATGGTCTTTACTTCTGCAGCTGAGCTTGAGGACAGATGGCAGCCGGGTCCCTCAGTTCTGATGCTGACAATAATAGCTAGTTCTGGTTCAGCTGCTGTAATGGGGGTCCGATTGTTCTGTCTGCTCATGATGGATGGTGGAGGACAGAGAACTTTAGGAGAACCAAAGATCCACAGTTTAAATCAAACATCTTCCGAGATCTTTTCCAGGCTTCCAGACTTTCAGACCTCCAGGCTTCCAGGCTTCCAGACCTCCAGGCTTCCAGACCTCCAGACCTCCAGGCATCCAGACCTCCAGACCTCCAGGCTTCCAGACCTCCAGGCTTCCAGACCTCCAGACCTCCAGACCTCCAGGCTTACAGACCTCCAGGCTTCCAGACCTCCAGGCTTCCAGGCTTCCAGACCTCCAGGCTTCCAGACCTCCAGGCTTCCAGACCTCCAGACATCCAGGCCTCCAGGCTTCCAGACCTCCAGACATCCAGGCTTCCAGACCTCCAGACATCCAGGCTTCCAGACCTCCAGGCCTCCAGACCTCCAGACCTCCAGGCCTCCAGGCCTCCAGACCTCCAGACCTCCAGACCTCCAGACCTCCAGGCCTCCAGACCTCCAGACCTCCAGACCTCCAGGCCTCCAGACCTCCAGGCTTCCAGACCTCCAGGCTTCCAGACCTCCAGACCTCCAGACCTCAGGGTTCCAGACCTCCAGACATCCAGGCTTCAAGACCTCCAGACCTCCAGGCCTCCAGACCTCCAAGCTTCCAGACCTCCAGACCTCCAGGCTTCCAGACCTCCAGGCTTCCAGACCTCCAGACCTCCAGGCTTCCAGACCTCCAGATCTCCAGGCTTCCAGACCTCCAGACCTCCAGGCTTCCAGACCTCCAGGCTTCCAGACCTCCAGGCTTCCAGACCTCCAGATCTCCAGGCTTCCAGACCTCCAGACCGCCAGACCTCCAGGCTTCCAGACCTCCAGGCTTCCAGACCTCCAGGCTTCCAGACCTCCAGACCTCCAGGCTTCCAGACCTCCAGGCCTTCAGACCTCCAGGGTTTCCAGGGTTTCCAGACCTCCAGAGCCTCTGGAGCCTCCAGACCTCCAGGCCTCCAGGGCCTCCAGACCTCCAGGCTTCCAGACCTCCAGACCTCCAGACCTTCAGGCCTCCAGGGCCTCCAGACCTCCAGGCTTCCAGACCTCCAGACCTCCAGGCTTCCAGACCTCCAGGCCTTCAGACCTCCAGGGTTTCCAGGGTTTCCAGACCTCCAGAGCCTCTGGAGCCTCCAGACCTCGAGGCTTCCAGGCCTCCAGGGTTTCCATACCTCCAGTGTCTCCAGACCTCCAGGCTTCTAGACCTCCAGGCTTTCAGGCCTCCAGACCTCCAGGGTTTCCAGGGTTTCCAGACCTCCAGACTTCTAGGGCCGCCAGACCTCCAGGCTTCCAGACCTCCATGGTCTCCAGACCTCCAGACTTCCAGGCTTCTAGACCTCCAGGCTTTCAGACCTCCAGACCTCCAGGGTTTCCAGGCATCCAGACCTCCAGGGTTTCCAGGCATCCAGATCTCCAGGCTTCCAGGCCTCCAGGGTCTCCAGACCTCCAGGGTTTCCAGGCATCCAGGCTTCTATACCTCCAGGTTTTCAGGCCTCCAGACCTCCAGGGTTTCCAGGCATCCAGACCTCCAGGGTTTCCAGGGTTTCCAGGCATCCAGACCTCCAGGCTTCCAGGCCTCCAGACCTCCAGACCTCCAGGGTTTCCAGGTTTTCCAGGGTTTCCAGGCATCCAGACCTCCAGGGTTTCCAGGGTTTCCAGACCTCCAGGCTTCTATACCTCCAGGTTTTCAGGCCTCCAGACCTCCAGGGTTTCCAGGCATCCAGACCTCCAGGGTTTCCAGGGTTTCCAGGCATCCAGACCTCCAGGCTTCCAGGCCTCCAGACCTCCAGACCTCCAGGGTTTCCAGGTTTTCCAGGGTTTCCAGGCATCCAGACCTCCAGGGTTTCCAGGGTTTCCAGACCTCCGGGCTTCTAGACCTCCAGGGTTTCCAGACCTCCAGGCTTCTATACCTCCAGGTTTTCAGGCCTCCAGACCTCCAGGGTTTCCAGGCATCCAGACCTCCAGGGTTTCCAGGGTTTCCAGGCATCCAGACCTCCAGGCTTCCAGGTCTCCAGACCTCCAGGGTCTCCAGACCTCCAGACCTCCAGGGTTTCCAGGGTTTCCAGGCATCCAGACCTCCAGGCTTCCAGGTCTCCAGACCTCCAGGGTTTCCAGGGTTTCCAGACCTCCAGACTTCTAGACCTCCAGGGTTTCCAGACCTTCAGGCCTCCAGAGCCAGTGTCCTGCCAGTTTTAGATGAGTGTCTGCTGATCCAACTACCTCCTCGTCATGGCAACGTTCTGCAGAGGTTCTGCTTACGACCAACCGTTTGATTCAGGTGTTCTGAACCAGGGAAAGAACTAAAACATGCAGGAAACCGGCCTGGAGGACTTACTCTGGACTCTCTAAGGTGTTCTGGATCTGGGGCAGGAACAACCAGCCTCCCCACATAAGAAGCTCATTCTGCTAGCATCTGGTTCCCTCAGTCCTGATCTCAGGACCATAGATGAGGGGTGGAAAGAAGATGAATGTGTAAATCCAGATCTTCCCCCTGCAGCTCTTCACCACCACAGGCCAGAGCAGCTCCTCATGGCTGTAGATGAAGGCCGGGTCCAAGAGTCCATCTCCTGCTCCATCCTGCCATCCCTCAGGATCTCCAGGATGCTGGAACTGTCCCCGACTGATCTGAACCTCCAAGCAGAACTTTCATCATAGGTTTGGTGCCATGAAGAGGCGACGGTCGTTCTTTGTCTAAACCAGATTAGTCCATCCTTTCTGCAGAGCTGAGAACAGGAATACCTGAAGGACGGGTCAGAACCATAAAGATCCGAGCAGAAGGTCCCTCCTCTCTGCAGATCTGAAGCTCTAACGTCTATTTCTGGACTCCACTGATCTGTTTTTAATGTGCAGCTCCTTTCAGGTTTCAGTGTATTTTAGGAGTTTGGACCAAAATAGAGGCGATAATATCCATCAGAACCAACATCATACAGACAAAAGACTGAATAGGATGTGTTTCAGTGCAATGAACAGAACCGATGAGCTGGGTCCACACAGACCTGCACAGATCCATCTGGGTTCTTCACCTAAAGGTCCAGTGTTCCGGATAATCCTCGAACATAACGCTGGCCAGAGGGTCAAAGGTCAGAGAACAGACCAACCACTGGGTCTGGATAGAGCTGTGAGAAAGTATTTACACCCTAACACCAGGTCGTTGCTGAGAACTGGTACCACAGGGTTCTGACCCGTTCTGCTTCACTGGACTCATTTCATTCAGACACGTTTGAGGGTTCTCCAGCAGAAACGACCTGCTGAAGGTCATTCTGCAGCATCTCTATCAGATTTAAGTCTAGACTTTGACTAGGCCACTCCAAAACCATTATCTTGTTTGTTTAGGATTCTTTCAAAGGTGCCGATGAGCTTCGGATCATGGTTCTGCTGCAGAACCAGAGTGTTCTGGACCTTAAAGGTCACAAACTGAAGGTCGGACCTTCTCCTTCAGGATGTTCTGCTAGAGACCAGAACTCATGGTTCCATCAGTTACAGCAAGTACTCCAGGTGCTGAAACAGCCCAGAGCATCACTCTACCACCACCATGTTGGACTGTAGGTCTGAGGTTCTGGTTAGTTCCACTGCAGATGTAAATGGACCAGAACCTTCCAGAAAGGTCCGCCTTTGTTTCATCAGTCCTCAGAATATTTTCTCAGATGTCTTCAGGATCATCAGGATGTTTTCTGGTTATTGTGAGACAGGTCTCTGAGTTCTTCTGGGTCAGCAGTGGTTCTGGTCCTGGATCTCTACCATGGAGGCCATTTTCTCTCTTTCTGATTGTTGAATCGTGACCTCTGACCTTAGCTGAGGCAGTGAGGCCTGCAGAACTTCAGATGTTGTTTTGGGTTCTTCTGGACCTCCTGGAGTGATTCTGGTGGGTCAGCTACTCCTGAGAAGGTTCTCCAGGTGTGGATCATGGTTCTCGCTGAGGTTCTCTGGAGTCAAGAACCTTGGAGATGGATCTGTAAGCCTTTCTAGACTGATGGACATCAGATAATTTGTTTCTAAACTGCTCTTGAAGTTCTGTAGATCAGGACTTGGTGTGTTGCTTTTAAGGATGTCTTGGTGTACTTCATGCCATCAGACAGGTTCTGTTCTTCAGAACTACACTGTCTTGGTCTGTTAAAGCCATGCAGGAAGGACCCATAAGCAGGACCAGGAGGTTCTGAACAGAGGTCAATGAACCCAACAGTTCATCTCACTGATCAAACCACAAGATTGATCTGTTAAAAAGGTTAAAAAGGCTGGAGAGTTTCTGATCAAACCCAGTGAGCGGTTGGGTCAACAAAAACCTCCAACCTGATGAGTCCAACATAAAGATCAGAAGCTCATGTTTTAATAGAGACCAACAGAATCAACCCAGAGTCCAACCATCAAGGTTCTGATCCAGTTTTCAGTGTCAGTCGGCCCATCAGTGAATCATCTGATGTTCTGAAGACATTTAGGATGAAACAGATCAACTTCTTTGGATCCAATATCTTACCATCACTACCCATAATGCACCACTGATGATGATGATGATGCCTCTGCGTTGGTTGGTTGAATTATTGAAATCCTCTGGAAGAAGCTCCATCATGTATTTTTCATCACATTACCACGATGCCTTAACAGGAGAAATCATGATGAATAATTGATGAGATTTAAGTTCCTGCAGCTGCAAAACATCGACGTTCCTCAGTGGTGGAGATCAATCAAGAACCACAGGAGAACAAAGTCCATCAACTTCACCTAGCAGGTATTGATTCCTCCAGGCTGCCAGCTGAGAAAAACCTGGAGCAACGTAAGAGGAAGCAGCCGTCAGGGTCTGCTGGGGTTAAGCTGTGGTTCCTCCAGAACCTGTCTTCATCATCTTCATCCTCATCTTAACGGGTTTACTGGCTGGATTTGCGTTTTTGAAGATCTTCCTTCACCACCACACAGCCTGAAGCTGAACTTGCTTCTGCTTCACTCTGAACAAAGAGACGTTTGGACCGAACCAAAGCTGCAGATACAATGAGTCCAGATGGACTGACCCTGGATCCATCATCCTCAGCTGAGGTGATTCAGAGGTGTGTCTTCTGCTGATTGGCCAAAGAAACCTCTCCATGGACACAAGAAGAAGACGCAGTATGAAGTCGGTCAGAGGAGCAGATATGCTGCTATCACATCCGTCTCTATGAGGAAAGACCTGGAACCTCCTGGAACCTCCTGGAACCTCCTCCAGGTTTCTGCTCCTCTTGGGTGTTCAATAGTTTCTGCAGCAGAAGCAGCAAAGGCCTGACAGTCATCCATTTGATTCAACATGGAGGTTACACACACACACTTTCCTGTTCTGTAATTGGCCACAGAGGACAGGAGGAGGCTGCAGCAGGTCGTAGTTGTTGCTGGATTAGCACAGACCTTTAAAAAGAGGTGACCATGAGGAGGAACGGTTCTCCTGAGGCTTCCAGAACCTTCGGACAGAAACACGCCGTAGAAAGCTGGGAAGAGAGAAAACAGAGAGAGGAAGACGGTCTTATATCCTCCTGTACTGATTTTAGGTCTGCTTGTTGCTGTTAGCTCTCCATCCATCCATCCATCCATCCATCCATCTATCTATCTATCTATCTATCTATCTATCTATCTATCTATCTATCTATCTATCTATCTATCTATCTATCTATCTATCTATCTATCTATCTATCTATCTATCTATCTATCTATCTATCTATCTATCTATCTATCTATCTATCTATCTATCTATCTATCTATCTATCTATCTATCTATCTATCTATCTATCTATCTATCTATCCATCCATCCATCCATCCATCCATCCATCCATCCATCCATCCATCCATCCATCCATCCATCCATCCATCCATCCATCCATCCATCCATCCATCCATCCATCTATCTATCTATCTATCTATCTATCTATCTATCTATCTATCTATCTATCTATCTATCTATCTATCTATCTATCTATCTATCTATCTATCTATCTATCTATCTATCTATCCATCCATCCATCCATCCATCCATCCATCCATCCATCCATCCATCCATCCATCCATCCATCCATCCATCCATCCATCTATCTATCTATCTATCTATCTATCTATCTATCTATCTATCCATCCATCCATCATCATTGGGTGATCAGCGGGGTCTAACCTGAACATAACAGCCACGTCTCCTCCTGATTCACACAGACTAAATAATCTAGCATGTGTATCTCTGGATCTTGGCAGAACCAGGGTAGAACCCATACATGCATTTAGAGAACATGCAAAAACCTCCAGAAATACCCTGTCTAGGATTTGAACCCACAACCTTCTTGTTCGAATACTGCTGAAAGATCAGGAAGTTCTCTCTGAGGCCATTGCTGATGTCTTTCTGCCCTGGCATTGTGGTAACAGATATCTGCAGCCATAAGCCACTGTGTCACGTTTAGTGTGTCCAGACTTAAATGCAGATGAGATGCAAACGTCTTTAATAAAGAAAAAACTCACTGGTAGCTATGGAGAAAACAGGATGAACAGAGAAGGAGTGTGAAAATCCAGATGGTAACGAAGAACAAGGAGCAGATGGACAGAAGACAGCAGAGAGGGAAAGAGAGGAGCTGATTGGTTGGTTGGTTGGGAAACAGAGTGCAGCTGTGAGGGAAGACCGGGCAGACAGACTGAGAGGATGACAAAGGAAGAACAGAACAAAGACAAAACATGGAGAAACGGGTCAATATTACTCATGTTTTAGATGATTCCCTTGGATTGAGATGGTTGTAGTTCACCAGAAGCCTGTTGATCAGCCATCAACTAAAACCAGGTGTGCTGAAGCAGGGAAACATCTAAAACATGCAGGACAGTGTGCCTTGAGGAGCAGGAGCATCTGTGGACTTGTCATCAGACTGGCCCTGTAGATGGATCAGAACTCTGGACCGAGCTTGGTTTGGGTTCTCCTCTGAGTTTCCTCCAAATGTCCCTCAGGTAGGAACATTTGGAGCCTGAATTTCATCTTTCTGCTGGATTTAATGTAAAATCACATCTTCAGATCCAGCTGCAGTCAGAGCTCCAGGAACTGCAAAGCACAGACGGAACCAGAACCTTCTGATTGTTCTGTTCACCAGCAGATGTTCTGGTACATCTCAGGCTGGGAACACCCTCGCTTCTGGATCAGCCTGCAGGAGTTGGGCTCAGTCGGCAGGGAGACAGAGGGGGGGGGACCGGACCCGACCTGACCCGACCCGGTCCAGAGTGGCCCAGTCTTTAGTCTGAGGTACCAGAGGGGATTTTGGTTGGAGTCAGAGCAGCAGCAGGTGTGATGTATTTCCTGTGAAGGGGCCAAGAGTTTGGTGTAAAGCCGATCAGGCTGTTGGCCAGTCCTGCTCCTACTGTTTAGTGTGGCCCATATCATGACTACTCCTCCACCATGCTTCCCCGTTCTCCCTCCAGAAGCCTAATATTCTGTCAGAAGAGGACTGACTCCAAGCAGACTCTTTGTGGCCGGAGATCCTTCAGGCTCCACCAGGAGGAGCGCCTGCTTCTGAATATGAAGATCATTAAAGTTCTGACAGATGTGTGAGGTTGAGGCGGAGCCATAAGTCATGTTGCATGACCTTAAAATCTGTTTTCACTCACTACTATAAAACATTATTGAACTAAACGACCAACTATGACTGAGATACCACCAGAAACCTTGGTCAGTCCCAACCAGCTCGGATCAGAACCAACAGGAGGTAAAGACAGAGCTGCTCGTGTCTTCGGTTAAAAAAGTTCCTCTCATTTACTTTTGGTTGTGTTTTCTCTTTAAGCTGCAGGAGGAAGGATTTTCTTCATGATCCCAGGATGAAGCGGGAGGACGAGGATCAGGAGGTTCCTGATGGGAACCAGCCTGAGAAAGCAAACCTTCATACCTGGTATTTAACATGTAATGAGGCCGCGCTCCTTCAGGTGGCGCTGTGCAGCTGGAGCAGAACAGGAACAATGCCACAGAGTTCCCGATGCCACTTCTAATAATTATAAACAGGTCGTCATCTATCAGACCCACTGAGTCCTGAAGATGTTCCCAGTTTTAATTAATCCTCCTCCACCCCACCCCCACCCGCCTGTCATCCACCCAGAGGAGCAGGAGGCCCAGAGAAGGAGGCCAGCCAGGAGATAATTAGAAAACGGAGCCAGGAGCCGAGGAATCCGTCAGCACGGCTCAGATCTGCAGGTACGAGCTGTCAGACGGTAAACCAGACCGGATTAATGTGCCAAGGCTGCAGGGAGGTTACCTGGAGTTTCATCACCCCCCCCCCCCCCCCCCCATTGGCCATCCTGATTCAGTCTGGACTTCTCCTTTAGTGAAGGTTCTAGATAGTGAAGCCTGGGCCCGGTGACTGAGTCCAGTTCCTCTGCTCAGGTCTTTATTATGACTTTATCAGATGTTCTTCAGATTCAGGGTTAGATTGATGTCCAGATGTTTCAGCAGACACACAGAGGACAGCTGTTGTTGTCCAGGATGCTGAACCTGGAGGACATTTTGATCCCTCCTCCGCCCCTAGTTATCTGTTGGTCAGAAACAAGTCATATCTAATAATCTGGCCTCATTTATCCTCCTTCAGACAGACATGATCTTAGGCTACCGAACAAATATTACTCCAAGCTACAGAAATGACTGCAGACTGGAACCTGATTCATGATGCAACAAACCTTAACTTCACCCAGGATAGAAAGGAGACAGAGGATCTGCTGAGGGAACAGAGGGGAATAAACCTGAGCAGTGGGATTACAGGTGACTGAGACACCAGATCAGATTAAACCACCCAGAGGAATCACCCATAAAAAACCAGCGGTTCCTTTATTTGGTTTTATTTCTAACATGTTTCATGTAACTTCTTATCATCTGATGTTGATTCCCAGTCAGTAGTGAAGTACACTAGACTTAGTTATCTTGACCTCTCATCCTCTCATCGTTAGCAGTCTCTGCCTCATCAGTGGGATTGTTCCTGATTAGATCATAAGCCTGATACTAATAACCAAAGTTCAGAAGTGAATCTGCCTCTTGGATGAGAGCTGAAACGTCTTCAAGGTAACAAGAGAAGTCCTGCTTTCATTTTTAACTCTCAAGACAACTCATTATCCCTCAAAACTACTTCTCCTGTTATTTTCCTCCATTTCTACCTAAATAAAAACGAGACAAACTCTTCCTCTGACTCATCTAACTCAGAAAACACCTGATCCATGGAACACAGAGAGTCTAATCGATCACAGATAAATCCTTCTAGTAATCATCTAGAGGGTTTGTTTAGCTTTTGACTTTAATTCACATTAATCAGGGTAGAGAGGAGGGAAGACGTGCAGTGAAGGCACCAGGGCAGGGAATCGAACCTGCATCTAGCACTCTTATAGGGGGCGGGATCATACAAAGATCTCAGGATCCAGCCAGCATCTTTCCCTTCTAATAAAGACAGTTTGAAGGAAAACCTTTGACATGGGACCAAGAACACAGCCCTGAGGTGCTTAACGACTGATTATATAAATGTTTCATTCAGAGACGCGACTGCTTGAACACGTTAATAACTCTCCAACCGTTCCACGCCCTTCCTGTGAAATCTGAAGGTGAGAACGATTACTAAACACAGTTTACTTTAACAACATCTGATTGGATGTCACATCATCCTCTGCATGTGTCCTGGCCCTGTGCTGCATTCACTGCTACCACACCTACAGATAACTGCCAGAATGATGCATTCACTGACCGCTGCCACATTTGGTTTGTTGGACCTGCAGCAGAAGAGGAAACACACATCAGCAATCTCAGCACACACACACAGTGGGTTATTGATTTCCTGTGCTCATTCTTCTCCAGCTCTGAACAAACTGATGGGATGTGAATACGATGAGGATGAATCTTCATCGCCGGCTTTCAGACGGCAGGAGGGACGTAGCTTTGGCACACTGACCACACTGGCTTTGTTCCTCTGTCCTGCTCGGCTTCACGCCTGAAGGATTAAGCAAATGAGACAAGAGGAGGAAAAGAAACTCTGAGGATGAAGGAGCTGCTGAGGTGAAGAAAAGATGATTTTCCTGCGGAGAGTGTTGGTGATTACTGAGGCTGCAGAAAAGCCTGTAATGTAACTGATGGATGGAGCGATGAAGAGGAGGAGCACAAAGGGAGATAATGAAGGACAACAGTTCAGGCTGTGAGTTCAAGAAGTTAAGAAGCGTTTGGGTCTGAACAGAGGAGAAAATATTTAGCACATCTGTTCCTCAGCAGGTCTGAAACGATCTTCTGAGCATCGCCACATGAGATCTGATCTACTGCTGGACCATTCCACAAGATTTAGACCCAGCAGCTGCTCCGTCCCCAAACAGGACAACATCTCAGACGGTGCAGTTAGAAGGTTAAAGGTCATGACTACAATCAGTATGGCTGCACACTATAGGCTGGTATAAACCTGGTTGGTCCCAGTTTGTTCCTTTAGCTGATAAACCTTCAATCTCCAGTCTTACTGGTGAAGTACCACAGGGTTCTGGTTCGGCCCGGTTCTCTTTACTATTTGCATCCAGTTGGTAATATTATCAGAATCAGGTTTTATTGCCATATGTGTGAACAGGTTCACAACATTAGGAAATTGCTGCGGTACTTTGTGTACCGCAGCAACATAAAATAAACACTTCTAAGCAAGCAATAAAAAAATCATTAAAATGGGGTAAACAGATTAATATATACATGAGTGCAAGTTATGATCAGTGCAAACTGTTTATAACAGTTTATTTATTAAGATTAGTTTCCACTGAAGTGGTTATAATCTTTCTGGGGTCCAACCAAATCATCTACAATAATAGTATAGAAAATAGCATAAAAATAGTTTTAAGACATTAATAATACATTTCAAATTAAATAAAATTACACAGTTGATTTACAGTGCACAACAAAACATATAAAACATCCTTACATACTTAAACTTAACATGCCCTTAAGGTCTCTAATGTTTTTGGATAGTTTATTCCATTCCTGAGATGCTCTATAGATGGCAGATTAATAATCTGTGCTGTCGCTTTCAACCACTAATCTGGTATTACAGGCATATTTCGTACAGTGAGTGATACTACAGTCTACTGCTGTATAAAAAGACCCTTCGACAAGCTAGAACAGCATATTTTTCATCATTAATAGAGGCGAATAAGAACAATCCTAGGTTTCTTTTTAGTACAGTGTCCAAACTTACACAGAGTCATAGCTCTGTTGAGCCAACTATTCCCCCAGCTCTTAGCAGTGATGATTTTATGGGATTCTTCATAAATAAAATTAATTCTATTAAAAATAAAATAATTGGCATCCTCCCAAACATGATTACTTCTTCCTCAGTAAATGAGGCAGTATCGGAAAGAACTGTAGAACCTCATTTGTTCTTAGGCTGTTTTGATTCAGTCGAGCTTTCAGAATTATCAAAAATATTACCCTCATCTAAACCTTCAACTTGTATGTTGGACCCAATTCCAACCAAATTATTTAAAGAAGTGTTCCGTTTGGTTCCTGGCCCCATTTTGGATATGATGAATCTATCCTTAGTAAACGGATACGTACCACAGGAATTTAAAATAGCTGTAATTAAACCTTTACTCAAGAAACCTTCCCTTGATCAAGATGACTTAGTGAATTACAGACCTATATCTAACCTTCCTTTCTTATCCAAAGTCCTTGAGAAAATTGTTGCTAATCAAGTCTGTGAACATCTAAACAGTAACGAGCTGTTTGAAGAGTCTCAGTCAGGTTTTAGAGCTCATCATAGCACTGAAACAGCACTGGTGAAGGTTACTAATGATATTCTCATGGCCTCAGATAATGGACTGGTGTCTGTTCTGGTTTTGTTAGATCTCAGTGCTGTTTTTGACACAGTCGATCATAATATTCTCTTAGAAAGGCTTGAACATGTTGCAGGGATCAAAGGAACAGCACTAGGCTGGTTTAAATCAGATTTGTCTGATAGATTCCAGTTTGTTCATCTAAATGATAAATCTTCTTCACTCTCAAGGGTTACTTGTGGAGTTCCACAGGGTTCTGTGCTTGGACCAATTCTGTTCACCATATATATGCTTCCAATTGGTAGAATCATTAGACAGCATGGGATAAATTTCCACAGCTATGCCGATGATACACAACTATATTTATCCATAAATCCTGATGAACCCAGTCAGTTAGGTAGATTACAGGCATGTCTGGAAGACATAAAAACATGGATGAATCTAAAGTTTTTGCTTTTAAATTCTGACAAGACAGAAGTTGCTGTCTTTGAACCAGAAGTTCTTAAACAGAAACTGATTAGTCAATCACTTCATCTGGATGGCATTAAATTGGCCCCCAGTAATAACGTAAAGAACCTCGGCGTTATTTTTGACCAAGACTTGACATTTAAATCCCATATTAAACAGGTTTCTAGGATTTCTTTCTTTCACCTCCGGAATATTGCTAAAATTAGAAACATCCTGTCCAGGAGTGATGCTGAGAAACT
>OY747722.1:362500-375000 GCA_963556495.2 Valencia hispanica | reverse complement strand
TAGATAAATAAAAACAACATGGAAATAGTAAATTGTAAAGAGAAATCATAAGTTATAGGCAGTTTTAAACAGCTGAGTTTTGAGTCTGGACTTGAAAAGGGTGAAGCTGTCAATGTTTCTGATGTCCGGGGGGGAGTGAGTTCCAGAGACGAGGTGCAGCGCGACTAAAAGCTCTGCTCCCCATGGTGCAGCGCTCCCCACAGCCGCCTCCTTCAAAAAGAAGTACAGTTATAGAGGGAGCGCAAAGACAGTCTGTGTCAGAGTTGTTCAGAGAAGCTGCAAATAGACTGGAGGAATTTGAGGGCGCTAAAATATCGGCTAGGTAGAGTTTTGTAATTTTGTTGAACATTTATTTATATTGTAATCCCATTAGCATCCAGCGGTTCTACTCCACCAGCTCAAGGACCCACAATAAGTCAAAGGAGCAGCACAAGTAAGTGTTTTTTCCTCTCATTGCCTTTGTTTTACATGCAAAACTTTTGTTCTTGTTTTATTGTTTGTAATTCAACGTGTGGTTTTATAGTGTTTTTCTAAGTTTTAACTCGCAAGTTTGGGATTTTATTTAGGTACACCCATTGGCATACTCTTTTTTTGAAAGTGTAGACTGTTATAATTGTAGCTTTGTCAGAAAACATGATTGAGCAGGTTGCACGCAGCAACAGCTACAAGGGAAGCTGTTGCTGTTACTTTTAACTTTACAGCCAGTATAAGAGGAGCTGCGGCCGCCTCCTTCAAGAAGAAGAAACAGAAGAGCACAGCGCGAGTTGTTCAGTTAAAGGTGTCAGAATCTCTTTAGGTCTTTCTGTCAACATTTGCTGTCCCTGACCAGAAAAAAAAGGGCCTGGACGTGTTGCTTTGCTGAAGATGATTCAAATGAAAAATAACTCAAGCTTTTTCTTTAACAAAAAAAAGCAAGACAAGCGGAGAGTACAAGGGCTTCAACGTGAGCAAGAGAGACTGTGAGACATCATCAATCAGGATGAATATTAAAAAGGAAACCCTCATTGTTAAGACTTCTTCTGCATCCTCTGGGACATCTCTGATACGACATCACTTCCTATCAAACAAGTCCAAAAGCGCAGGCATGGACAATCAATGTGCGCATGGATCCTGCTCCTTCCTGTTTATTGACCAATAGTAGAGGGGCTGGACCAAGAAGGGCCGCCCTCCTCATTTGCATAATGAGGCAGAAATGCATAAGGTGAATAGAGATGAGGGAATGTAAAAACAAGGAATACACATATAAGGAAGATGAAAAACTAAAGATATATATTTCTACTTTCATTTTTAATTATGTCAGTTGTGGTCCTCCATATTTAGTAGCTCTGTTGAGTGATAATGTTGTTCTGTGGGTGATAATACTATCGGCTCTGCTGGGGTTGTGCCGGAGCAGAGACTGAGTCGATGGAGTGAGTCTCTGGTCTCCATACATGGGTTTAGATCTGCTGCTGGGTCTGGTACTGCTGGCCCGGTTTGGACCCAGCTTCACATAGACTCCAGAATACTTTGTTATACAGAGAAACTTTATGGTCCACTCGATGACTGATGACCTCCTCCTTTACAGCTGGGTCTGGTTCTGTTCTTTACTCTTCATAAGATGGACTCTGACAAACATTACTGCTTTGTTGAGAGTAAACTTCCAGTCTTCATATTCATAAAAAAGGTGACATGCAGAAGGTCAGTAGGAAACCCTTCCAGTCAGTCAGACAGTCTAAAAACATCCCAAGATTTTATTTGGACACTATTAGTCCTAAATGTCCCAGGAGACTTCCTGAGGATCCTCAGTCAGAGCGCCGTTCAGCAGAACCATGAGGGGATCTGCAGTAAATGACTCTGATCTCCAGTCTGAGCAGATTGTTAACTGGTTCTGAGAGGTTCTGGTTCTGGTTCTTGATGGACGTGAATCATCCCAGAGAAACCCTCCGCTGTTACTCGTCTTCTGTCACACCAGATGTCCATGAAGTCCCACCTCATTCATCCTGCAGACTGGTCCTGGTCTTAAAGCAGAGTCAAAGCCCAGAGGTCGTCCTGTGAGGTGACAGGACAAGATGGACACCGGTCCTCGTCGTCGTTCGGGTCTTTAATACGCAGGTGAGCAGAAAGCAATATGAGCTGCAAAGATGGATGACGTCATGCGTGTTGAAACCTGCAGACGGTCTATAGACTGGAGCCTCGGTTGTCTTTCTGCTGCTTCAGTCAGAGCGCAGTGACTGATTGAGGTGGTTGGTGGATGATGGAGAGGGAGGTGATGACCTTTCGCTCCTCTCAGCTCAACAAAGAGGTCGCTGACTGATAAAACCTGCTGGTTCTCACTTTTCTCCCCCAGGAACCAAACCCAGATCCATTTAGAAACACATTTATTGTCCTGCTGCAGACACTTATAGCCTCATTCCCATCACGGGTTCTGGATATTTACTGGTCAAAGCAAATGAAGTGTGGTGCAGAGAAGGTTCCTCCAGGATTTAGATGCTTTAGGGGGAGTTCAGGCCTCCACAGGGTTCTTTAGTATGTTCCGCAGAACCCGGCTTGATCGGACATCTCTGCATAAACAAACATCTTCCTCCAGGTTAATGAGCAGCAAGCAGAAGGAGTTGTACCTTTGAGTCTGTCTCTGGTCTGCAGGACTGACCTCTAGAACTCTCCTGTTGTTGAGATGCACTGATTCTTCTCAGAGGAGAACAAGAACTTGTAGAGGAGAAGGAGACACCTTGTAAAAGTAGAGGAAGAGCTGAGCTGAATCCATCACAGCTTCTTTGCTTCTCCATTTCTTCTTGAATCATACCTCACCTATCCATTTAGAACAACTACCTTTGTTGTTGGTGGATGGCGTTGTTGGTCTTCAGCCTCTCTTCTTCTGCAGTCTCAGGTTCCTGGTCTTCAGGTGGAACCCTGTGGGAGGAGCTTCCTTGTCTTGATATCGCTGGCTTCTATCTCCTCCTTTAACCAGACTAGAACACAGAACCGTATCTGCTGACCAGCAACGCTTAGAGATCGCTCGACCATTCAGCCGGCTCTTCTGGACCTGCCGAGTTGGTACCTGGTTGTGATAGACCACCATGCCTTCTTCTGGACACAATGCAGCAGCTCTTCACTGACGGTCAAATTAAAGCAGAACCTGTTTAAACTGGAGCTGATCCCAGACCAGAGTTCATACCAACCAGGTTTTCCTTTCTCTGCACTGATTCTGTTCCCCTTGTTGTGGTTCCTATATAAAGAACTCCTTGCCCAGTGGTTCCTCTGTTTCGGAGCTGTTTCAGCTTGTTCCTGTCACCCTGAAGCCCCCATACTGGGCCTGATCTGGTTCTGCCAGAGGTTTCTTCCTGCCTGCCTTCGTGGCTGCTGCTAAGGCGACACCTTGAAGCGGTTCTGCTGGTTCTGCTCTGATAGATACATTTAGAGGCAAGGCAAGTTTATTTGTAAAGCACAATTCATGTTACAAGACAATTCAAAGTGCTTTACATAAAACATCAAAAGCATTACAGCAGGGTGCAGAAAAAGCAAAAGTACAGGAATAAAAACCATGATTTAAAATGAGAAAAGAAAAAAAAAGAATCTTAAAAGAAGCCGTGCAGATTTAAAACTTAGAATAAAAACCTAATCAAAGGCAGCTGAGAACAGGTGGGTCTTTAACCTGGAGTGTTTCAGCTGATCTGAGGCTTTCTGGGAGTTTGTTCCAGACATGTGGAGCATAGAAGCTGAATGCAGCTTCTCCATGTCTGGTTCTGACTCTGGGAACTGATAGAAGACCGGATCCAGATGACCTGAGGGGTCCAGTAGGTTCATACTGGGTCAGGAGATCACCGATGTATTTTGGTCCTAAACCATTCTGAGCTTTATAGACCAGCAGCAGAACTTTGAAGTCTATCCTCTGACAGACAGGCAGCCAGTGTAAAGACCTCAGAGCCGGACTGATGTGCTCCACTTTGTTGGTTTTAGTGAGAACTCGAGCAGCAGAGTTCTGGATGAGCTGCAGTTTCCTAATTGATTTTTTAGGTAGACCTGTAAAGACGCTGTTACAATAATCAAGCCGACTAAAGATAAATGCATGGACTAGTTTTTCCAGGTCCTGCTGAGACATCAGATCTTTTATCCTTGAGATATTCTTAAGGTGATAGTAGCAGATTTTGTGATTGCCTTAATGTGTTTTTCAAAGTTTAGCTCTGAGTCCATCGCTACACCCAGATTTCTGACCTGGTTGGTGGTTTTTAGGTGTATACTGATCGGTACTGGATGAATGAGAGGGAAATGAAATGGATCTGCTTGTCCTTTAAAGTACTTTTTAAACTGATTTTATATCAACAAAGTGAGCAGCTCAGAACCTGCGGGCCCAGAATGGACCTGGTCCTGCAGCTCATCCCTCTCAGTCTCCACCGTGTTCTGGTGATGACTCAGTGAAAACGACGGTCCGATGTGTCGTCGGTTCTGACTGAAGCCTTTTAATGCAGCAGTAAAACTGTGATGGAGCCATAACAGAGTTCTGAGGATTCTGGGCTCAGCCCGACCCAGGAGGAAGAACGGGGGTGAGCCTTTCATTTGTTCTGCACACTCAGAAGTAATTAAAAGAGACTGACCTCATTAGGAAGCGGGTCTGGGACACGACTAATGTCGCTCTCTCAGAATCCCATCATAGTTTATCAGAGCTGTTCTGCAGCCGGCCCGGTCTGCCGGCCCGGTCTGCCTCATCACATCAATTAGAGCTATTAATGATCTTCAGGCTCCCACTGAAGCAACTAAAGCAGAGCCTGATGATGTAACTGTCCTCAGAACCACACAGACACTAAAGACCCACAAACACCAGACCGGGTCAGAACCTGCAGTAACGAGGCGAGCTGCAGCAGAAACCAACAAATCCTTCATCCTCCAAGTATTCATCAGCTCTCCTCTTGTGAACCACCGTGATCAAGACAGTTTATTTGTAAAGCAACAAGACGTTACAGGTGATGAGGGGAAAACAAAAACATAAATCACTTTAGAGGCTCATGACATATGACAAATTAAAACATATAACATTCCAGCTATAATTAACCTGTTAATCAAAGGCAGCTCTAAACAGAAACGTTTCTAGCTTTGATTTAAGATCTCCGTGTTTCAGCAGCTTTGCAGTTTATTGGAAGTTTGTTCCAGATTAGAGGAGCATAGAAACTGAAAGCTGCTTCTCCATGTTTGGTTCTGATTCCAGGGATGTTGAGTAGGATATTATGCCAGGGATATTATGGGATGGTTTAGATCAAAGCTGATTCATGGGTTACAATGGCCTAGTCAAAGTCCAGACCAAAATCCAAAGGGGGTTTTGGGGCTAGACCGTGTCATGGTAAATGCTGCAGGTCTGAGGTGGTCCTATCAGAAATGCTACGTACAGGAATATGTGTGTTTCAGCTCAGAGGGGTCAGCCTGACCTCTCTGACCACTCTGACCTCCCCAGCTCCCCAGGAGGTGAAGGTGGAGGTGGAGAAGAAGGTGGAGGTGGAGGTGGAGGTGGAGAAGAAGGTGGAGAAGAAGGTGGAGGTGGAAAACAAGGTGGAGGTGAAGGTGGAGGTGAAGGTGGAGAAGGTGGAGGTGAAGGTGGAGGTGGAGGTGGAGAAGAAGGTGGAGGTGAAGGTGGAGGTTGAGGTGGAGGTGACGGTGAAGGTGGAGGTAGAGAAGAAGGTGGAGGTGGAAAAGAAGGTGGAGGTGAAGGGGGAGGTGAAGATGAAGGTGTAGGTTGAGGTGAAGGTGGAGGTGGAGAAGAAGGTGGAGGTGAAGGTGGAAAAGAAGGTGGAGGTGAAGGTGGAGGTGGAGGTGAAGATGAAGGTGGAGGTTGAGAAGAAGGTGGAGGTGAAGGTGGAGGTTGAGGTGGAGGTGAAGGTGGAGGTGGAGGTAGAGAAGAAGGTGGAGGTGGAGGTGAAGGTGGAGATGAAGGTGGAGGTGAAAGTGGAGGTGGAGGTAGAGAAGAAGGTGGAGGTAAAGGTGGAGGTGAAGATGTAGGTGAAGGTGGAGATCGAGGTGGAGGTCGAGGTGGAGGAGAAGGTGGAGGTGAAGGTGGAGGTGAAGGTGGGTGTGGAGAAGAAGGTGGAGGTGGAGGTGACGGTGAAGGTGGAGGTAGAGAAGAAGGTGGGGGTGGAGAAAAAGGTGGAGGTGACAGTGAAGGTGGAGGTAGAGAAGAAGGTGGAGGTGAAGGTGGAGGTGGAGGTGGAGAAGAAGGTGGAGGTGGAGAAGAAGGTGGAGGTGGAAAACAAGGTGGAGGTGAAGGTGGAGGTGAAGGTGGAGAAGGTGGAGAAGAAGGTGGAGGTGGAGGTGGAGAAGAAGGTGAAGGTGGAGGCTGAGGTGGAGGTGACGGTGAAGGTGGAGGTAGAGAAGAAGGTGGAGGTGGAAAAGAAGGTGGAGGTGAAGGGGGAGGTGAAGATGAAGGTGGAGGTTGAGGTGAAGGTGGAGGTGGAGGTGGAGAAGAAGGTAGAGGTGAAGGTGGAAAAGAAGGTGGAGGTGAAGGTGGAGGTGGAGGTGAAGATGAAGGTGGAGGTTGAGAAGAAGGTGGAGGTGAAGGTGGAGGTTGAGGTGAAGGTGGAGGTGGAGGTAGAGAAGAAGGTGGAGGTAAAGGTGGAGGTGAAGATGTAGGTGAAGGTGGAGATCGAGGTGGAGGTCGAGGTGGAGGAGAAGGTGGAGGTGATGGTGAAGGTGACGGTGGAGGTGAACGTCGAGGTGGAGGTGAAGGTGATGGTGGAGGTGGAGAAGAAGGTGGAGGTGAAGGTGAAGGTGGAGGTGAAGGTGGGTGTGGAGAAGAAGGTGGAGGTGGAGGTGACGGTGAAGGTAGAGAAGAAGGTGGGGGTGGAGAAAAAGGTGGAGGTGACGGTGAAGGTAGAGGTAGAGAAGAAGGTGGAGGTGAAGGTGGAGTTGGAGGTGGAGAAGAAGGTGGAGGTGGAGAAGAAGGTGGAGAAGAAGGTGGAGGTGGAAAACAAGGTGGAGGTGAAGGTGGAGGTGGAGGTGGAGAAGGTGGAGGTGAAGGTGGAGGTGGAGGTGGAGAAGAAGGTGGAGGTGGAGGTGGAGAAGAAGGTGGAGGTGAAGGTGGAGGTTGAGGTGGAGGTGACGGTGAAGGTGGAGGTAGAGAAGAAGGTGGAGGTGGAAAAGAAGGTGGAGGTGAAGGGGGAGGTGAAGATGAAGGTGTAGGTTGAGGTGAAGGTGGAGGTGGAGAAGAAGGTGGAGGTGAAGGTGGAAAAGAAGGTGGAGGTGAAGGTGGAGGTGGAGGTGAAGATGAAGGTGGAGGTTGAGAAGAAGGTGGAGGTGAAGGTGGAGGTTGAGGTGGAGGTGAAGGTAGAGAAGAAGGTGGAGGTGGAGGTGAAGGTGGAGATGAAGGTGGAGGTGAAAGTGGAGGTGGAGGTAGAGAAGAAGGTGGAGGTAAAGGTGGAGGTAGTGAGGAAGGTGGAGGTAAAGGTGAAGGTGGAGATGAAGGTGAAGGTGGGGGTCGAGGTGGAGGTGAAGGTGGAGGTGAAGGTGGAGGTGACGGTGGAGGTGAAGGTGGAGGTAGTGAGGAAGGTGAAGGTGAAGGTGGAGATGAAGGTGAAGGTGGAGGTGACGGTGGAGGTGAAGGTGGAGGTAGAGAAGAAGGTGGAGGTGAAGATGGAGGTGGGGGTCTCGGCCTCCTCTGGGCGCCCTGTGTCGGTGCCTTGGCCGCTGTAGTTGATGTGCTGCTGCCGGTGCAGACGGCTCCATTGATGCTCATCTGCACTCGGCCTGATGTCCTTTTATTGCTGCTCTTCAGTCTGTGAGTATGAAGGTTGGGTCGGGGGAGGGGGTATGTAACCGTGATCATGGTTTTAATTATGAGGGGGGGTTATGGGAATGTGGTCTTTTTGATTCTGTAAAGCCCTTTGAGCTGCAATTGTTGTATGAAAAGTGTCCACATGTGTCTCTGTCCAGATGTTTAACAGCTGAGCTCACCTTCCTTCACCTCAGGGCCATAGTTAGAGTCCAGCAGTAGATAGAAACTGTAAGCAGAGGACACATCTGGGTCCTTAACAACCAGACGAACTGATCTGGGAACCAGAACCAGTTCTTCTACTGCAGCTCTCCTTCTCCACATGTCATTTACAGCAGGACCAGGGTGCCTCCAACCTTCTCCTCAGTCTTACATCTGGAACATGTTTCCTCCAATCTCACAGAGAAATGCCTGGACCTTTGGAGAAGATGTGGTCCTGCAGGCAGCAGATGTTGCTCTAACATCTCTGCTGGATTTTCTCCATCATTGCTGCATCACAGAGGAGCAGATGGTCCAATGGTCCAACCTCCATCAACTCATCAAGTGTTGAGGGATCAGAACACCTTCAATTGTTGGTTCTTCTCCCAACCCTTGCAGCGTAAAAGTCCTATTTACTTATTTCAACATTTTCAATCATTGATATTTATTTCCTTATTATTATTAACACATAAACCCCATTAAGAGGAGACAAGCACTTCCTTATTTAACTCTGACTACCTGATTCTGGTGGAAACATTCAAAAACTAGAGAAGTAAAAACGTAGTTTGTGCGTTTAATAAAAGATCGAGCTGGGATACTGATAACCCAGACAAGCAAGACAAAGGAACGACTGTTGGCTTTTTGTTTCACTTCTCCCTGAGTGAGCTGATTTCTTCTGGTCTTGCTCCTCTGTAGTCTCCCATGGCTCCGCCTCCAACAGGGTTTCTTCCAGATTCTTCTCCTGACCTTTGCCCCCCTGATCTCCCCTCTATATAAACATTATCTATGGAGTGTAACACTATTCATTCTCCTGCTAACAAACATACAACACAGGGTCCTGCAATGTCCTATACAAACTTAAATCTGTTAGCATTTTTAAAACTCCTTTAGACAAGATGATTGGTCAGCTGGTGAGTCTCAACCAATCAGATGTTAGCACTTCAACTATAATACATACGTTTTGATGTTCTGGAGCCCAGGAAGTAAAATGGATCCTGCATGAAGACCTGGAGACTAGAGAGGTCTATCCAGCTTCAGTCAGCAGGCCTGAGGAGCTCTGAGGTTCTGGACTTTCTCTTCCAAGGAGTTCAGCCACGGCTACAAACGGTTTCCCGCCTGCAGCGCCCCCTATTGCCTTAATACCAGCTGGCTGCAGGAGCTCCATCCTCCCTTATCAGACTAACGTCGCTTCGTATCTGCTGAAATATTTAACGACCAGGAGAAAACAAGTTGTTTTGTTGGGATGCTGATGGTTTTCCAGACCTCTGGAGGATCCACTCCCACTCATGTTTCGCTCCAAAGACGCTCCTGGGATTCCAGAGCCGATTAGAAACATAATGAAGTTACCTCTGCAGCGTTGATGCTGCTGCTGCTCTAAGGAGCCTCTGAGGGAAATTAACAGTCGCCAACCTCTTCAGGGCCAATTAAGACAAACGAGTTCAGTGTTGGAGTCCACGGGGGGGCTGACGCATCCGTCATCCTCCCACCCGTCTCCGGCTTTATTTAGAGACACAAAGACAGAGTCACAGAGTAAGTGTGAGCGCGTCCTGATGAAGTGATAATGAAAATCACACTTACATTCTTTCACTTGGAACTGGAGACCAGTGAGACCAGCCTTCAAGGACTGCAGGGATTTCTCAGTCCTTCTCAGTCAGAGGCCATCGGACAGGCAGCCAAGCATCTCTGAGCTGCAGGAAGTAGAGGCCACGCCCCCTGCCGCACGGCATGATGGGAAGGATGGAAGGACGTGGTCTGATGTAAACCAGTTACAGAGAGGCTGGAGGTGAGAAGAGACTGTGGAGGAGAGAAAGCTGCTCCCATCTCTCTGACACTATCTGGGAACTAAACTAAATGATTCTTCTTCCTCCATGAAGGAAAGTCAGCAGGAATCTCAGCATTCCTTCATCCCACATGAAGGTGAGGAGGAGGACAAACATGTTGGTTCCTCCCCACCTGGTGTTGACATGTTACCGGGTCTGAAGATCAGTCCACCTGATCGAGACCTTCTCTGAACCCACTGGCTGGAACCAACAGTGGTTCTGATTTTGATGGTTCATGGACAACGTGGAGACGTCCGGAGGATTGGCTGGACAGTGAACAATGCTGAGACAGGCTGAGATGAGACAGAAGATCCAGTGTGGAGATATTAAAGGGTCCTCAGGGGACTTGGACCAAAGTCCCCAAGTCTACAAAAGGTACCAAGGAGGACTCTGGACCCAGGAACCCAGGAAAAGTCCCCCAAGTCCGGATCCAGTAATCAGGTGGGAATCTTTACCCAGTATCGACCCAGTGGACCTCAAAGAACTTTGACCTGATGATTCAATCTGAGTTAAAGGAGCAGTTCAAAACTTCATCTCCATCAGATTAAAGCTGCTGAGTTCTGCTATCTAGTCCAACAGGTGTGTGTGTGTCAGCTTGTAGATATGAGCGTGCCCAGTGGAGCGTCCTGTAATTAGCTCCAAACAAGGTGACAGATCAATAAACAAGCAGCAGCAAAGGATTGTGGGAGCTGATCCGCTGACAGGCAGCAGGCGGAGGAACAAGATCTACAAACGAGGAACACCAACATGAAGACGGCTCATTACTGCAGCCAATGAGGCAGAACTAAAATATGTGTCCTCCAGTCAGAGGAACCTGTCCTCGGTTGGTCCTTCATCATGAAACACCTTTCTCTACTAAACGCTGCCACTAAGTTAGCCGGCCTGGTGTCATGGCGACAAGCCAGTCCAGTTCCAGCTGTAAGACCAAGTGTTCACAGGCAGCTTTTCTATCACTGTGTTTGTTTTATCCTGACTCTTGTACAGCGCCTTTGAGTTTCAAGAGAAGCGCTTTATACATACAATTTATTATTATTATTGCTGTTATTATTATAAAGTTTGGGATCAAGGGTAAAGATCTGGAGTTCATGGATCAAGTCAAGCGTACTGCAGGTCCTGGTTTCTACGAGTAAGTTACTATGGCAAACTGTTAACTTTGTTTTCTCTCCTACTACTCTCCAGTTGTATTACAGTACATTCTGTTATTTCGACTGTTAACTTTGTTTTCTCTCAGTGTTTTTCTCTCCATAGAAGATATACCTGGTCTGGTATCCTGCTTGGCTGCAATGCCCTGTTGGACGGGGGGCATCGACTGGGATGATCCTCCCAGTAACTGAACATCCACTGTGTCCTGTTATCAACTTTTTACTTTCTGTAACATAGTAAGTTCTCTTATATCAGATCTTCTGTTCTCTGAGCCAGGTTCTGGTTCTGGTTCTGCTGCAGGTTTCTTCCTGTTAAAGGGGAGTTTTTCCTCTCCACCGTCGCTACATGCTTGCTCAGTATGAGGGATTGCTGAAGGTTTGCTGTGGTTGGAAATCTGCCCAACCTCACGCCAATGACTGACGCAATCTGCTGAGATTCCTTAGACAGAAAACTAACTAAAAGTTTAAACGGATTTGAATGTTTGTATGATTGTACTGAAATGACTTTTCTTGTTAAGTGCCTTGAGATGACATCTGTTGTGAATCGGCGCTATAGAAGTAAACTGAATTGAAGCGTTACTTGTTGGCACAGCCTCCACTTTAACCAAACTCCACAGTTTCTCCAGATCCAGAACTTCCCATTTTTAATCTTCTCTGCTTTGCTTGAACCTTTTTTTCTGCAGCAGCTAACGGTTGCAGAAAGATTCCCACCTACCGTAAGTTTCTCTTGTGACTATCTGTAATATGTGCTTATTATGTACTGGGTTGTTTTTTGGTCAAGCACCTCCGCCCCTCCCCTAATGAGGAGAGGATTGAGATGCTTATCTTTTTTTTCTTCTCTCCTCGTCCACCTCATGCACCCTGATCTGATCTTACCTGTTTCATCTCCATGTATGGAGCGCCGCTTGTGCTGGCAGCTACCACAGTTAGCCGTATCCTGTCTGTCTCTCTGTTGTGTTTCTGTTTCTCTCGGAAGGGTTGTACTGAAAACCTGAATTTCCCCTCTGGGATTAATAAACGATTTCTGATTCTGATCTTCATATCACTCGGCATCATCAGGATCCAGGTCCCTGATTTATCAAACGTTCATAGAAACTGTCCTATATTCTATCCTACGAATTAAAGGTAGAATGTTTCTTACAAACAGTTAAAATCCAGATTTATCAAATATGTGGTGGTCAGTCGTACGCATGTTTCTCTGCAATCATCTGTTGATAAATCCCACATGTGTACCTAGGAGCTCGTACAGTTCAGTCATTTGCATACAGACACGCCCTCAATGAACCATATTTGGTCACACCACTTCCTCTGACGAGGGCCGGTGTCCTGCAACCTAAACATGTGTTCCTGGTCCAACACACCTGAATCAAATGGTTAAATTGCCTCCTCAGCAGGCAGTTAGGTTCTATGGGCTCCTGTTGGTGACCTAATTATTTGATTCAGATGTGTTGGAACAGAGACATGTCTACAAGTTGCAGGACTCGGGCCTCTGAGGACTGGAGTTTGACCCCTGTCCTCTGATGCATGCATTAAATCCTTGAGTTCTTCTCCAAAATAACGACCAAGAGAGCAAAAAAAGGAATTTCAGACACAGAGATGGAGGTGAAACAT
>OY747722.1:307500-357500 GCA_963556495.2 Valencia hispanica | reverse complement strand
AAAGAAATGGTGTGAAAAATCCCCTTCATTTCACACATTTAAAGATCACGATTTAAAACTACGTTTAGCCTCAATTGAAAATCTTAATTTAATAAATCAAAAAATTTGAATAACAATTAGACTTCTCCAAAAATGTTGTTTTATGTCATAAAATGACCCCTTTATCTGATCTTTTTTTGTGTGTGTATGTCACAGACTGTATATAAAGAGGCGTTTGTGTGTATCTTTTTATTGTATATATCTTTACATCTCTTTTATGTGTGTTGTTCTAAGCAACAAGAGGTTGTTGAGTACTAACAGCATCTCCTATGTGATCTTTTTACACAATGCAATTTTTCTGTATTGCTGTTAAATTTTTCAATAAAGATTTAGAAAAAGAAGAAGAAAATTTTTTTTTAATAACAACCATAGACTTTATATAAAGCGACAACAACACAGCGTTTCAGTGATCCACCAGTAGGTGGCGGCGCATTGACGTTTTTCGCTAAAAACCGTAGAAGAAGAGATTAAGCGCGGGTAGATTGAGTGTTAGCCAACGGACAGTAAGCAGATCGGTGAGTTTGGTTTTAATAAAATAAGCAGAAATGTTCAGTTTATCATGAATTGTTTAAAACGGAGTGATGGTGTTAGGACGTTACCATGAGCTGACGTCATCAAACTGTTAAAGTGACCTTCTGTTGCCGGTGTTGTGCCGAGAAATGCATCCCCTACATCTTCTATGGTTCCCGGTTCGGTTCGGTTCGGTTCTCTGATAGTGAAGCTAAAAGCATAAAACCCGGTAGAATTTAAACGGAGTCTGGATGGGAGTTAAAGTCTATGGACAGCAGCTTTTACCGGTGTTATAACAGGCGTTATGCCGAGAAATGCATCCCCTGCCGCGGGAACGCGCATCCTTCAAAACTCCCTGATAACGAAAACAGATTCAAATATCAGCGACGCGGCAACTTTTAAATATATTCGTAATATTACCATATTTCCTATGAATGTACGACCTGAAAACGTACAGTTTTATGGCAGATAAATGTAAAAAAGGACGACTTTGACAACTTTTATCTGAATACGTTTAACTTTACTGTTTTAACGTCACAGTGTCTCAGGAGTATCTTTTGGTGCTTCGGTGTTTATGGGTCACATCTGACCTTTTTCTACCAACAGCGTGATCGTTAAAGCCTCGTATAACATCTAAACCTTTTAAATCAGCGATTAAAGGCTGATATGGTGCAAACAGGACACAATGTAGCTACACAAGAAAACGTTTTATCTGCTGTTAATGGCAGAGTACGCAATTTTGTTATCGGTTGGTCTAAAAACTCTTAATTAACAGCCCACATAAATTATGTAAAATACACCATATGCCCCTAAATGTCCGTTATGGAAGACAAGAAAATCATGTTTTGTTCTGGGGGGGTCAGTACCTGGACATTCTGTTGTTATGAAGTTCATTAATTTAATTATCAATAAAGTAGGCTATAAAAAAACTCCTCCCTGGTTGTTTGTGTATGCCCCTTTAAAAACTCTAAATAGAACCCAAATATTCAACTTCCCCCATAGTGTACCATAGTGTACCATAATACATGGGACAGGTTTGAAAATCACACCAGCAGCCCAAAGATCATGCATTGTTCTATAAAAATATATATATGCCACACATGAATCTCTAAAATAGCAGGGCTTCTTTTGGAAATGGAGATTAGAAGGTTGCCACAGTAAACACCTCCTCTCTTTTTGACCCAACAATTGTCCTATAGAGCTGGAATTCACACCGGTAACTCATAAAGAAAGTGGAATTATATAGAAAATATTACAACATTCATAACTTGCTTATTCTTTGATATAGCAGGGGAGGCATTTCTCGGCAACCTCATAATTTGCCCTGCCTAGAAATGCCTCCCCTGCTATATCAAATAATTAGCAAGTTATAATAATAATAATAATAAGACTGTAGAAGAAAGTTGGTCCAGCTCCCCCACTCATTTTAATATGCTTTCTTACACAAACGAAAAAAAAAACAAGATCTAAAAATTGGCGATAGCTTAGCTTGTCAGTTTTGTTGCACTTAGCATTTGTTAGCGCATGCGTTTGACACCTAAAATGACACCTGATTGGCTGCGCTGTATATCAATTGTGATAGGCTTACACCTATTTTTTTTAATGCCATGTGATCTACCCACACTACATTGGCGATCAACCTATTGAGCACCCCTGTTTTAGACCAACTGCCATTAACAGCAGATAAAACGTTTTCTTGTGTAGCTACATTGTGTCCTGTTTGCACCATATCAGCCTTTAATCGCTGATTTAAAAGGTTTAGATGTTATACGAGGCTTTAACTATCACGCTGTTGGTAGAAAAAGGTCAGAATGTGACCCATAAACACCGAAGCACCAAAAGATACTCCTGAGACACTGTGACGTTAAAACAGTAAAGTTAAACGTATTCAGATAAAAGTTGTCAAAGTCGTCCTTTTTTACATTTATCTGCCATAAAACTGTACGTTTTCAGGTCGTACATTCATAGGAAATATGGTAATATTACGAATATATTTAAAAGTTGCCGCGTCTCTGATATTTGAATCTGTTTTCGGTATCAGGGAGTTTTGAAGGATGCGCGTTCCCGCGGCAGGGGATGCATTTCTCGGCATAACGCCTGTTATAACACCGGTAAAAGCTGCTGTCCATAGACTTTAACTCCCATCCAGACTCCGTTTAAATTCTACCGGGTTTTATGCTTTTAGCTTCACTATCAGAGAACCGAACCGGGAACCATAGAAGATGTACTACTGATCGGTGAGGTTATCAGATGGCTCCGGCCAGGGATTAATTCTCTTTAGTTTTAGTTTTTAACATTTTATTAGAGTTTGAACATCAGCAATAGATGATGTGAGCTTAGAAACACTGGCATGTTATGGATAATAAACGGAACCTTTTTTCTATGGTACCACTGAACTAAGCTTGAACCAACCCAGAGTAAAGGTTCATCAGTGAATGGATGACGTTCTTTAAACTCAGAATAAATGCAGAATAAATCAGAACCAAGAGTTTAAAAGGTAAGTGAATCAAATGGACCTGTAGCAGGACCCTCCTCCACAGGCGTCAACCCATTCAGACTCCTGGCCTCCTCAGACATTTTACTACTCTCTCATTGCGCTCCAGACAAACTAGTCCCAGATTAAAACAACAATCATAAAAAACTGCGCAATTACAGAAGGAGAACTTTTACTTTTGAACTCAGTATAAAAATATTTATTCTATGAAGCAAACGGTTTGTAGACGCCCGAGGTCGGAACGAGATTCATTTTCTAAAGACATTTTTGGGGTTCACCTTATGGCCTCCCAGGTAGACCCGCCCTGTGGCTAGTGATGAGGATATTAGCTCTCCTGGCCCAGAAAGGTTCTGATCTGTGGTTCCGACCCAGAATAGAGGACGGGGACATGTTCTGTCCACAGGAGGAGCTCACCTGTCCATTTCTCCTGCAGTCCTCGTGTCATGGAGTCCACAGAGAACAGGTACGCCCACCTGCTGCAGCCAATCAGAGAGCTCACAAAGAACTGGGAGATCGATGTGGCGTCTGAGCTGAACGACTACCTGGAGGAGGTAAAATGTCGGCCATGTTGGGAGAATCTAGATCAGAGACTCAGACTGATGATGGTCTACAGCTGTAGCCACTGACCTGGTTTCTCCATCTGGTTGTAGCTGGATGAGATGTGCATCACCTTCGATGGAGGAAGAACCAGACTGAACTTTGCAGAAGCTGCGCTGCTCATTCAGGGCTCCACCTGCATCTACAGCAAGAAGGTGGTTGGAGTCATAGTGTGACGTCATCAGGGTGGGTGGAGTCATGCTTTCCTGAGTGTCCCTGTTGTGGTTTTCAGGTGGAGCTGCTTTACAGCCTTGTCTTCCAAACTCTGGAGTACATCAACGACAAGAACAAGAAGTAAGCACCACCCTCAGGCTTCAGCGGGTAGGGTCCAAAGTGGTGCCGTGGTTCAGGTTCTGTTCTGGTCTCTCTTCACAGACGGAGCAAAGAGGTGGAGGAGACTCAGCATGGATCAGCAGGAGGAACCCAGATGAGTCCTGATGGTGAAGACATGGCTGTGGTGAGAACAGTAGCTGGTTCTATGTGTCTGTAGTCAGGGCATTCTGGGTAATGTAGTCTGTGTGTCTGTAGTCGGGGCATTCTGGGTAATGTAGTCCGTGTGTCTGTAGTCGGGGCATTCTGGGTAATGTAGTCCGTGTGTCTGTAGTCGGGGCATTCTGGGTAATGTAGTCCGTGTGTCTGTAGTCGGGGCATTCTGGGTAATGTAGTCCGTGTGTCTGTAGTCGGGGCATTCTGGGTAATGTAGTCCGTGTGTCTGTAGTCGGGGCATTCTGGGTAATGTAGTCCGTGTGTCTGTAGTCGGGGCATTCTGGGTAATGTAGTCCGTGTGTCTGTAGTCGGGGCATTCTGGGTAATGTAGTCTGTGTGTCTGTAGTCGGGGCATTCTGGGTAATGTAGTCCGTGTGTCTGTAGTCGGGGCATTCTGGGTAATGTAGTCCGTGTGTCTGTAGTCGGGGCATTTTGGGTAATGTAGTCTGTGTGTCTGTAGTCGGGGCATTCTGGGTAATGTAGTCCGTGTGTCTGTAGTCGGGGCATTCTGGGTAATGTAGTCTGTGTGTCTGTAGTCGGGGCATTCTGGGTAATGTAGTCTGTGTGTCTGTAGTGGGGGTATTCTGGGTTATGTAGTCTGTAGTGGGGGCATTCTGGGTAATGTAGTCTGTAGTCGGGGCATTCTGGGCAATGTAGTCTGTAGTGGGGGCATTCTGGGTTATGTAGTCCGTGTGTCTGTAGTCGGGGCATTCTGGGTAATGTAGTCTGTGTGTCTGTAGTCGGGGCATTTTGGGTAATGTAGTCTGTGTCTGTAGTCGGGGCATTCTGGGTAATGTAGTCCGTGTGTCTGTAGTCGGGGCATTCTGGGTAATGTAGTCCGTGTGTCTGTAGTCGGGGCATTCTGGGTAATGTAGTCTGTAGTGGGGGCATTCTGGGTTATGTAGTCCGTGTGTCTGTAGTCGGGGCATTCTGGGTAATGTAGTCCGTGTGTCTGTAGTCTGGGCATTTTGGGTAATGTAGTCTGTGTCTGTAGTCGGGGCATTCTGGGTAATGTAGTCTGTGTGTCTGTAGTCGGGGCATTCTGGGTAATGTAGTCCGTGTGTCTGTAGTCGGGGCATTCTGGGTAATGTAGTCCGTGTGTCTGTAGTCGGGGCATTCTGGGTAATGTAGTCCGTGTGTCTGTAGTCGGGGCATTCTGGGTAATGTAGTCCGTGTGTCTGTAGTCGGGGCATTCTGGGTAATGTAGTCCGTGTGTCTGTAGTCGGGGCATTCTGGGTAATGTAGTCCGTGTGTCTGTAGTCGGGGCATTCTGGGTAATGTAGTCCGTGTGTCTGTAGTCGGGGCATTCTGGGTAAGGTAGTCCGTGTGTCTGTAGTCGGGGCATTCTGGGTAAGGTAGTCCGTGTGTCTGTAGTCGGGGCATTCTGGGTAATGTAGTCTGTGTGTCTGTAGTCGGGGCATTCTGGGTAATGTAGTCCGTGTGTCTGTAGTCGGGGCATTTTGGGTAATGTAGTCTGTGTGTCTGTAGTCGGGGCATTCTGGGTAATGTAGTCCGTGTGTCTGTAGTCGGGGCATTTTGGGTAATGTAGTCTGTGTGTCTGTAGTCGGGGCATTCTGGGTAATGTAGTCTGTGTGTCTGTAGTGGGGGTATTCTGGGTTATGTAGTCTGTAGTGGGGGCATTCTGGGTAATGTAGTCTGTAGTCGGGGCATTCTGGGCAATGTAGTCTGTAGTGGGGGCATTCTGGGTTATGTAGTCCGTGTGTCTGTAGTCGGGGCATTCTGGGTAATGTAGTCTGTGTGTCTGTAGTCGGGGCATTTTGGGTAATGTAGTCTGTGTCTGTAGTCGGGGCATTCTGGGTAATGTAGTCCGTGTGTCTGTAGTCGGGGCATTCTGGGTAATGTAGTCTGTGTGTCTGTAGTCGGGGCATTTTGGGTAATGTAGTCTGTGTGTCTGTAGTCGGGGCATTTTGGGTAATGTAGTCTGTGTGTCTGTAGTCGGGGCATTCTGGGTTATGTAGTCTGTAGTCGGGGCGTTCTGGGTTATGTAGTCTGTGTTTCTGTAGTCGGGGCATTTTGGGTAATGTAGTCCGTGTGTCTGTAGTCGGGGCATTCTGGGTGATGTAGTCCGTGTGTCTGTAGTCGGGGCATTCTGGGTAATGTAGTCTGTGTGTCTGTAGTGGGGGTATTCTGGGTTATGTAGTCTGTAGTGGGGGCATTCTGGGTAATGTAGTCTGTAGTCGGGGCATTCTGGGCAATGTAGTCTGTAGTGGGGGCATTCTGGGTTATGTAGTCCGTGTGTCTGTAGTCGGGGCATTCTGGGTAATGTAGTCTGTGTGTCTGTAGTCGGGGCATTTTGGGTAATGTAGTCTGTGTCTGTAGTCGGGGCATTCTGGGTAATGTAGTCCGTGTGTCTGTAGTCGGGGCATTCTGGGTAATGTAGTCTGTGTGTCTGTAGTCGGGGCATTTTGGGTAATGTAGTCTGTGTGTCTGTAGTCGTGGCATTTTGGGTAATGTAGTCTGTGTGTCTGTAGTCGGGGCATTCTGGGTTATGTAGTCTGTAGTCGGGGCGTTCTGGGTTATGTAGTCTGTGTTTCTGTAGTCGGGGCATTTTGGGCTATGTAGTCTGTAGTGGGGGCATTCTGGGTTATGTAGTCTGTAGTGGGGGCATTTTGGGTTATGTAGTCTGTAGTGGGGGCATTTTGGGTAATGTAGTCTGTGTGTCTGTAGTGGGGGCATTCTGGGCAATGTAGTCTGTAGTGGGGGCATTCTGGGCAATGTAGTCTGTAGTGGGGGCATTCTGGGCTATGTAGTCAGTAGTGGGGGCATTCTGGGCTATGTAGTCTGTAGTGGGGGCATTCTGGGTTATGTAGTCTGTAGTGGGGGCATTCTGGGCTATGTAGTCTGTAGTGGGGGCATTCTGGGCTATGTAGTCTGTAGTGGGGGCATTCTGGGCTATGTAGTCTGTAGTGGGGGCATTCTGGGCTATGTAGTCTGTAGTGGGGGCATTCTGGGCTATGTAGTCTGTAGTGGGGGCATTCTGGGTAATGTAGTCTGTAGTGGGGGCATTCTGGGTTATGTAGTCTGTAGTGGGGGCATTCTGGGCTATGTAGTCTGTAGTGGGGGCATTCTGGGCTATGTAGTCTGTAGTCGGGGCATTCTGGGCAATGTAGTCTGTAGTGGGGGCATTCTGGGCAATGTAGTCTGTAGTGGGGGCATTCTGGGTAATGTAGTCTGTAGTGGGGGCATTCTGGGCAATGTAGTCTGTAGTGGGGGCATTCTGGGCAATGTAGTCTGTAGTGGGGGCATTCTGGGCAATGTAGTCTGTAGTGGGGGCATTCTGGGCAATGTAGTCTGTAGTCGGGGCATTCTGGGCAATGTAGTCTGTAGTCGGGGCATTCTGGGCAATGTAGTCTGTAGTCGGGGCATTCTGGGCAATGTAGTCTGTAGTCGGGGCATTCTGGGCAATGTAGTCTGTAGTCGGGGCATTCTGGGCAATGTAGTCTGTAGTCGGGGCATTCTGGGCAATGTAGTCTGTAGTCGGGGCATTCTGGGCAATGTAGTCTGTAGTCGGGGCATTCTGGGCAATGTAGTCTGTAGTCGGGGCATTCTGGGCAATGTAGTCTGTAGTCGGGGCATTCTGGGCAATGTAGTCTGTAGTCGGGGCATTCTGGGTAATGTAGTCTGTGTGTCTGTAGTCGGGGCATTTTGGGTAATGTAGTCTGTGTGTCTGTAGTCGGGGCATTCTGGGTAATGTAGTCTGTAGTCGGAGCATTCTGGGCAATGTAGTCTGTAGTGGGGGCATTCTGGGCAATGTAGTCTGTAGTGGGGGCATTCTGGGCAATGTAGTCTGTAGTCGGAGCATTCTGGGCAATGTAGTCTGTAGTCGGAGCATTCTGGGCAATGTAGTCTGTAGTGGGGGCATTCTGGGTAATGTAGTCTGTAGTCGGAGCATTCTGGGCAATGTAGTCTGTAGTGGGGGCATTCTGGGCAATGTAGTCTGTAGTGGGGGCATTCTGGGCAATGTAGTCTGTAGTGGGGGCATTCTGGGCAATGTAGTCTGTAGTGGGGGCATTCTGGGCAATGTAGTCTGTAGTGGGGGCATTCTGGGTAATGTAGTCTGTAGTCGGAGCATTCTGGGCAATGTAGTCTGTAGTGGGGGCATTCTGGGCAATGTAGTCTGTAGTGGGGGCATTCTGGGCAATGTAGTCTGTAGTGGGGGCATTCTGGGCAATGTAGTCTGTAGTGGGGGCATTCTGGGTAATGTAGTCTGTAGTGGGGGCATTCTGGGTAATGTAGTCTGTAGTGGGGGCATTCTGGGTAATGTAGTCTGTAGTGGGGGCATTCTGGGCTATGTAGTCTGTAGTGGGGGCATTCTGGGTAATGTAGTCTGTAGTGGGGGCATTCTGGGTAATGTAGTCTGTAGTGGGGGCATTCTGGGTAATGTAGTCTGTAGTGGGGTTATTCTGGGTAATGTAGTCCGTGTGTCTGTTGCAGTTCACTCCTCTGGAGCTGGAGGTGTCTAACACCTTCCAGAAGACTGACCTTCACACGGTGAGTTTCTGTCCCTCCACCTTCCTACAGACAGGGTGGAGCTTCTTCTTCTGACTCTCTGGTTCCTTCAGGGCGTCGCCGTGGTTCCTCTTCCTCCAGAGGCCCTGATTCCTCCCGAGACCCTCGACAAGAACAAACTGCCTGTAATCAGGTCTGTCAGCCTCCACCCTCTCCCCCTCCACCTTCTCCTCCTCCACCCTGACCTCCATCTGTTTACCTCTCAGTGTGAAGGGAGAGGTGGTGTGCAGTCAGAAGGACTTCAGGATCAACCTCTTCCTCCCAGGACCGGAGGACCTGATTCTCCTCATGGTCCAATCAGCTGCAGCCTCCAGGTTCCTGCTGGTTCAGAACCATGAATCCTCTGAGGTTCTCCATCCAGGTCTGTCTGTTGTTCTTCCACCCAGTCGGTGGAACAGAACCTAGTTTATAACCATCAGATTCTATAAATGGTCCAGTTTTACTCGGGTTAGGGATTATTTTCAAATATACAAAATTAGGAAGAAGTGTTGATATAAAATAGAAATAAAATGTTTGAAAGTTTTCATCATTGAATATTAAAGACTGCTAATCAATGGTGGTTTACCGCCTCATATGACTTTTTCAGGCTCGTTAGTGAAGCATGATTGTTTACTAAAAATGAAAACTTTTGCTTCCTTCATGAGACTGTTTATAAATTATTTACTGTCTCGACTGAATAGATGATGACCAACTTTAGAGGTAAACAGTTAAATGATGAAGTTTTCCCCGGATCTATAAGCAGTAAAAGTTGAAAGTATTATTTAATATTTCACCACCCTGCATTGATTCAGCGTTATTTTACAACTGCGTGATTTATTTACAATAATGACTAAACACTATTTTCTTTTCATCATCAGGTAAACTCATATCAGATACCTACAACATAAACAGACCAAATGATTTTAATAAAAATAAAATGACAAATCAAACAAAGTACAGGAAGTTGATACTGTGACTATGTAATCATAAGTAAAATATTTAAAGGAGGCCGTGAAGAAGACGATGATGGGACACTGGGATGAAGAAGATCCCTGGGAACTTAAAGCTGCAGGTTTATATTCCTGCAGAGCTTCTGTATAAAACAGAAACATGGAAGGGTTCAAACTTCACATCTTAGGAAATATGTTTAGTGCTCTGTTTGATCATTAAGGGTTAATGTGTTCAAATAGTTTTCTTACTATAAATTTATATGCACAAAATGGCTGGGAAGCAAACGGTTTATAAAATACCAATATTAACAAAATAAATCTTTAAAACGTCAACAGGAAGATAATATCTTTTATATTCTGGTACTTGCAGTTATTCACCACATACAGTAAAAGCCTTTGTTTCCTTTATAGCTGCTGATAACAGAGAACAGGTATTAGGGTCAGGCCGTGGTTAGAGGGGGAAACACTCTGTCCTCGCCTGTCAGCGAAGCCGTTACTCTGAAAACAACACAGAACATTTTGCATCAGGCAGATCATTAAACTAGTCCACATACTGAGAAACGACCAATGAGATGAAGGAGGTGATCTGAAGGCCTGGTAGAAGTTTGTGGATGTAAACGACAGCTCCCCCTGCTGGCTGGAGGGTTTCTGATGATCTCATGTTTCCTCCCTCCTGCAGCTGCAGCTGAAGCCTCCATGGAACCTAACGAAGCTGCAGGTGGAGCTGCTGAGAACTTTGCTCCTGCCAACGAGGACATGGATCTGGACCAGGATCCAGAGGAACACATCGAGCGGCATCAGGTCTCGGTACTGACGTCCCCCTGCTAACGGTTCTGACTCCCTGTCTCCGGGTTTCCAGGTTCTGATGCGGTTCTGCTTTGGTCCCAGGCTCAGAGTGAAGGCCGGGCGATCCGGCAGAGACGGGACGTGGAAGCGGACAAGCAGGAGGAGACGATTCCAGCTGCAGTAAGATGTTTACTACTAATAGCTCTTTAGGTCCTTCATCAGGTTACTCCACAGCTTCAGGCTGAATGACTGTTTCAGGTGAACGCCTGGAGCCTCCATGACCCGTACTCCACCATCAGAGGAGATAAACCCTTTAAAGCAGGTGAGCGTCTGAGCCTTCCAGTTCTTCTCCTGCTTCCCAGTAGCTCCAACAGACTCCGCCTCCTCTGCAGGAAAGTGCTACAAGGTTCCTGATGGTCTGGATGATGGAGGGAAAAGGAAGAGGAGGCGAGCGGCGCCCCTGCAGGACTTCAGGACCTGGTTCAGAGGGACCTGTGAGTCCTACTTGCTGGTCCAGATTCTTCAGGAAGGTTCCTTTCTCTCATGACTCTTTCTGTGTTGCAGTCGATCCTACGGAACCGAAGCTGAAGGTCGGACCCGCTTTCCCAGGTACGATGCTTGCTTCAGAACCATGAGCAGTCCGCTTGGAGCCGGACACTGACGCTGTGTGAATGTTTCAGACCTGAACTACATCTACCTGAGAACCCTGAAGGACAAGCTGAAGAAACAGAAGAGGATCTGCAGGCGAGTGGTGAGTCCGTCCGGTTCTGGTTTCCTGCCACGCCATGTTGTCGCATCCAGAACCTGTTGAGGACATCGGAGCTTTTATTGTGAAAGAGTATATTTATTTTTCATTTAACAGGAAGTAAACTGTTTGAGTAACTCTGTCTGGGGTCAAAGGGCGTGTTCATGACTGAGGAGGAGCTCCGGAGGACCTTCCTGCAGCCTGAGGAGGCGGAGCCACACCAGGCAGGGGCGTGGCCTGTGGATGAGCTGCTGGGTCAGTTTTAGTTTATCGTCCAGTGAAGCTGCTGCGTTCACTGACCTCAGACCAGAGGGCAGTGAACACATCATGGTAGACGTGACCATGATGCGTTCACTGAGGCTTGGAGAGAACAGGCAGCAGGTGTCACTTCCTCTAAAATTCCTCCGTAAACAGGTGGAGACGAGGACGGATCAGACCGTGAACACGATGGGCTTCCTGACGACGTTCCTGCAGAGTTAGCTGGAGGACCGGACTTCTTCTCTCATGGTAAAACACTTTCAGATCTAAAATAGGTGAGCAGCAGAAGAAGAGAGGCGTTCCTCAGGGTGTGTTCTCCTCCTCCTGTTTGTGTGCAGAGACTCAGAGAGACGACCTGACGTATGAAGAGCTGGTGAAGCTCCGAGTGGTAAGTGATCCCAGCGTGGTTTCTCCTGACTTCCTGAACAGGAATGTCATTCCTCGCTGTGTCTGCGGTGCCTTCAGGAGCAGCTGGTGGCGCACAGTCGGGGCTACACCCAGGAGACGGCTCTGTCCCGCAGGGTCAAGGACTGGGAGGACAAGATCCGACCAGAACTGGTGCTGCAGGTCAGTTTGGGAACGGCAGAACGTTCCCACTCTCCACCTGGAGCTCACGATTGGTCGTTTTCCAGGAGGAACGTCCCCCGTTCGATATCCACGACTACGGAGAGCGGATCGTCGGAGAGCTCGGCGCCGTCGGCTGCAGAAGGTCGTTGGCCTCCATCGTTTGTGGGTTGGACAACTTTGAGGCCTGCAAGTTCCTCCTCGCCTCCCTGCAGCTGGTAAAGCTCCGCCCCCTGCAGCGTTCACACACCTTCTCCCAAACACACCTTCTCCCAAACCTCAGTTACTGTTTAACACAGGGCTAGATGAACAAAATCTTACACCTGTTTCAAAGACCCACTCCAATGAAAATCATGTTTGTCGTGTTGTTAACGTGTTGTGATGCCAGACGACACATCTTAAGAAAATTATGCTCAAAATTGCATTTCTGAATATTTCTGCTTTCAAATCGCTGTGAATCAGTAGCAGACGCTAAAATGCCGTCTAAAACGCACTGTGTGACGTAGCAACCGCACTGGGCGGGGCTACAAGCTCCTCCTCCTGCCCCGCCCACTCAGGTTCTGATGGCAGATCTACACCTGTGGGCTGTAGCGGGTTGCATCTGGCTCCAAACTCTACGGAGGCTGTGAGGGGTGTAGACTAGCAGGAAAGCTCGCAGCAACAGGGAGGGGAGGGGAGGCTCCGCCCACAACACAGACCAATTGCTAATGAGCTACTGTTGCCCTTCTGAAGCTTTGCCCTAGAAAACGACACAATCATAATTTAAAGAACACTGAGAACACTTTAAAAAAGCTCAAGATGATCGGAGTGCTTCTTTAAAGCACCAGAATAAAGGGTGTGATGTCACGTTGCTATTGCAACAGCAGGTCAGAGAGGCGGAGGTATCATGATGAGGGATGAGAAACGGTATAGTCATGCACCCCTGCTCCTCACCAGCTGTTTGTGTCGCCCCCTGCAGGCCAACGACTACACGGTCGAGATCGGCGTGGAGGAAGGCCTGGAGGACGGCCTGGAGGACGGCGTGGACACCATGACCCTGACCCTGCTCAGCACCCACAGAGCCACGGACCGGTTCAAGCTGATGGGACAGACTGTCCCTTCTAATGGAGACATGGACGTTCATGTCCCTCCTGTCTCCATCAGACAGAACCTCTAACCTTTTCTCTCTAATGAAATAAAAATATTCAGACTTTTTGCAGATCAGAAACATTTTATTGGAGAATCAGAGTCAACACGAGTTCATGTCTGTTTATAGCGATAGAGGAATCGTCCCTGACGAGACGCTCCGAGGACGGTCCCTAGCGAGACACTCGTCCCTGGTGAGACGCTCCTCGGACCGTCTCCTAGCGAGACACTCGTCCCTGGTGAGACGCTCCTCGGACCGTCTCCTAGCGAGACACTCGTCCCTGGTGAGACGCTTCTCGGACCGTCCCTGATGGACTCTCTACAGTCCCACGTGGTTCTGGATGTGCTTCCTGACACTCTCCACTATCTGCTCCTGGCTCTTCATCCGGTTGTAGTAGTCCAGGAACAACCCGTCCGGACTCACCAGGTAGATCAGGATGCTGTGGTCCACCACGTAGTCTCCGTCCTCGTCTTTGGGTCCGGCGCTGGCGTACACCCTGTAGTCGCGGCCCGCGTGCTTCACCTCCTCCGCCGTGCCCGTCAGTCCGATCAGCCGGGGGTGGAAGTCTTTGACGTAGCGGGCCAGCGCCGCCACGTCGTCCCTCTCCGGGTCCACCGTGATGAAGAGCGGCTGAACGGGCGGCAAGGAGCGGTCCCGGTCCAGAGCGGACACCACGGCGCTCAACTTGTCCAGCTCGTCGGGACAGATGTCGGGACAATGTGTGAAGCCGAAGTACATCAGGACCCAGCCGCCCAGGAAGTCCTCCTTGGTCCGCCGTCGGCCCGTGTGGTCCAGCAGGCTGAAGGAGCCCTGACCCAGAGCCACCTTCCTGAGCTGGTCCACACGCTGCTGACGGAACCGCCGCCGCTTCTCAGAGTCCACGTACCACCAGGCGCCCAGCAGACCGCCGCCCAGCAGCAGCGTCACCCCCAGCCGGGTCCCCAGCTTCAGCTTGGCCTGGGGGGCCGAAGAGTCTGGAGGGCGGGAGAAGGAGCGGCTCAGGATCCGCTGGTACCGAGAACCCGTCATCTGGAGACGCAGCAGGACGCTCCTCAAGGCCCACATGGCTGATGGTGCTCTGCTGGAACACGGAGAACGTGTGAGAACAGGAAATAATGACCCTCCCTCCTGAAGTTGAGTCTAACTCAGATAATCTGAGGTGGGAAGCTGAAAACTAGTGATAGTAAGAAGGAAACTCAAGTATTGAGTAATAATATGATTTATTATTTTTAAATGATATCATTGGATAACTGCAAAATAGTTGGAGTAGAAGAAACATTTTTCCAAATAAAGCTAATGGAACCAAAACTTACAAGTTAAAATGATGAAGATTGTGTATAAACAGGAGGTCTCACTCCAACAAACTCTGTGTGAGTCTCAAGCATTTCTTCATTCAGTAAAGTTAAACAGAAATGTTCCTAAAGTCAGAGTAAAAAGTTTGGTTAAGTAGTTTCTTTAGTTTTAAAGTTTCTCGAGTACATGTAACTAGTTACTCCCCCCTGTAGAAATAATGTATCAGAAACACCATCGGGTATTATTATCCGTCTCTGATGGTTTAGTGGAAGGACGGGACTTAGATGAAAAATAAAATGTATGAATCTTACCGCAAAGCTCCATGTGCCGCTCGACCTGCCCAATATGGCGGGAGCTGCGCCCCCAAGCGCTCAGACCTCAGTACTGCTGGAGCCGGCTGTGTTGTAACCGACCTCTTACCCGCGTTACAACCGAACCGAGGTTCTGCTTCAGCTCAGCGTCCCCAGAACCGGCCGATCAGCTAATATTAAACCCAGAGAATAACAGCGAGCTAACGGTTAGCATGAAGCTAACAAGAAGCCGTCTGAGCTACAGCTAGCATCCTGAGCTAACAGCTAGCATCCCGAGCTAACAGCTAGCAGGAGGTTCTGACCTCTGATGATTCCGTTCACAGCTCACCTGCTTCCTCACCTGATCTCTCCAGAACCATCAGTCTTTGCTGTCCCTCACACACCTGATAAATAACACATTACTGATGTTTCCGGTTCCACCCGGAGCACAAACACCGCCGGACTCTCTGCTGCTGATTGGTCCGTTTAAAAACCAAACCACGCCCAATGAGTGTTTAATTCAGTTTATTTATATAGCACCGATTCACAACAGATTTCATCTCAAGGCTCTTAACAAGAAGTCATTTCAATACATTTATACAAACATTCTAATCAGTTAAAAAGTTTCCTATTTAAGGAATCCCAGCAGATTGCGTCAATGATGAGATTACAAATCGTGTGTTGTCTGTTTTTATTACCTCCACCAAGGAGGTCATGTTTTCACCAGGGTTGGTTCGGTTGGTTCGTCTGTCTGTTAGCAGCATAACTCAAAACGTTCTGGACAGATTCTGATGAATTTTTCAGGAAATGTCTACAGTGGGACTAGGAACAAGTGATTAAATTTTGGGGGAGATCCAGATCACCGTCTGGGGGGGGCTTTGTTCTCTCTGAATGCTTTTCTAGTTATATTTCTTTTATTTAGAACTATTTTAGGTGCCTACTTGGTCACGACTCTAATGTAAAAGAGATTAAGATTCCCTTTTGGATTATTCCTGGTAAAATAAAAAAATGTGACGAATGCTACCATGATGATAGTATCAGCATATAATAAAACAATCTTGTCCTCCATAAAGTAAACTTGAACCTGCATACGGAAGAGAAGTGAGCCCAGTCCAGAGCCCTGTGGGACACCTTAGAAGCTTGGGAACAAGACAAAAACTCTTCTTGAACTCAAAGCTTAGATACTGTAATGATCTGATCAGGAAACAACAGGCATCTGGTTCCGTAGAACCAAGAGATCTAGAACTCTGCAGGTTGGAACAAACACACACCTGTTATGTGAGGAACCTGGCGGTACCATTCAAACCCGTCTGGGTCCAAAGCTGCGAGACGACCAAGGCCTCCGGTCGTTCCATGCAGGGATCACAGCCGCCGGTTTCAGTGGATTATCCTTAACTAGACATGTTTATGTGTCGGAGAACCGGGTCTGTTTCAGAACCGGGTCTCAGTCCAGATAACTGCTGATGGAGTGAAACCACAGGTGGGTGTTCTACAGCACCAGTCTGAGTCATTGCCTTTGCTTTTAATATCATCAACCTGTTTCTGTTACTGGACCTCCAGGTTCTGACTCTTCATCATTCTAACCAGTTCATCAGTGAGAACCGGGTCCATTTAGCTTAACTACAACTGATGATTTAAGGGTGAGCTCAGTGAGCTGGACTTCAGACAGGTTCTCTGACTTCCTGCAGTCAAATTAACTTTTTTCTTAGTCCAGATCATCGGCAGATCAACTTCCTTTCTGACGTGTTTGGACCTGCTGCAGAACTTCTCTCAGTAACTAAAAGAACAGTTTCTGTTTCCCTGTGAGAGTCCAGACTCCTGCAGGCAGCAGCTGCTGTTTCCTTCTCCTCCTCTGAGGACGTGGCAGCTCCTCCTCTTCCTCCTCCTTTAAGCTTTCCAGCTGATGGATGGAGACCAATCAGAGGAGAGCAGCAGCTGTAGACGGGCTGTGATTGGCTAGAAGTTGGACAGACTGTGTAAGGAGAAGATCAGAGATCAGAACCAGAGGTGAGCGAGATGAGAGCAGGAGCAGCTCGTGGCCAGGTGAGAGTCCCGCTGTCTGATGTTTTACTTCCTGTTCGACCATAAAAGGTCAGGAGGAGTCCAGACTGATCAACATCCTTCCCTGAAGCAGAGCTGAACTTCCATGAACATGGAAGGAGAGATAAATAACTTCACCATCAGCTTGTTTTCTAACAGAGAAGAAGAAGTCATAAATCAGTCAGGTCTTCAAACTGATGGAAGAAGGTTTGATCGTCCTCTTCATCCATGACGCGGATCTTGGAGCAGAACTGGGAGAAGGTCAAAGGTTGGATCAGGATACTCATTGTAGCTCCCAGCTTTTCTTCTCCAGATGTTTCAGAAGAAGCGCCCGTCCTTGGTCTTCCTGAAGGGTTTCTGTCTCGTCTTGACAGTTTCCTTGGACAGAAGTGGCTTCTGTGGTTTTCTCCATACAGAGTGTGCAGATGAACCCACATCGACCTGCTGCCAATGCAGAGCAAGCTCTGCAGCGGGGGCACCATGACGGTCCTGCAGCTGGACCTCTCAGCTCCTTCTTCATGAGGGTCAGACCTGCTGGTCCTTACGGGGGGGGGGCTTTCTGTCTCCTCGGTCCAAAGGCGGGGTCCGCCCTGGACACGTCTCCTGACTGAGGGGAAGATTACTGCTGGATCCAGATATAAAGATCTTCCCCTAGATGAAAGATATGATGCTACCAGACATTATGTTTCATCATTAACAGCTGCAGGTGGAAGAAGCTCCGCTTGCCCTCTCTGACCTTGTCTCGCTCTGCTTCATCATCACTTCTAGCCAAGTGACTGGAGAGGAAGTCTGAGCTCCGATCCGAGGTAACGTTCTGTGTTTGATGGTGTCTCTGTCTCTGAATCAGTCTGACAGGATGATGCGCTCGGTGCTGATCTGCTGGGTCCTCTTCACCGCTGGCAGCAGCGCGAAGCCCACAGAAAGGAGGACCCGGGTCCATCAGGAGGAACCGCTCAGTCAGCTCCAGCATGACGACGACAAGAACTTTGACTACGACCACGAGGCGTTCCTCGGACAACATGAGGCCAAAACCTTCGAACACCTTTCGCCGGATGAGAGCAAACGCAGACTAAGGTCAGTTTGACGTTTTTCCTTCTCAGTAACTTTCCCAGTCTTCCTCCCAGCTCCTTCCAGCTTATCTGTCATTCAGGACCTCAGCCTCCTGAAGACACGTCCTTAGGTGTCCAGAAGAATGAGGTTGTCTCCATCGGTCTGTAGAGATTAGAACAGGTCAGGACCTTCATCCTCAGCCAGGCCTTGTTCTTGTCCCTGCAGAAGATGAAGGCGACAAATGTTGCTCTAAACTACAGGCTGGATTCTCTTTTACCACCAAACATCTGGATCCGTCTGAACGACGGTTCTAGATGGGATCTTGGGGATCACAGCCGTCCATCTGAAGCTGCTCCCTGACCTCCTCAAGGTTCCCTGAATGCTTTCATGATCTGCTCTGCGGAAGAAGAAGAAATCTGGGAATCTCTTTTAAACTTTCTGTGTTTTCAGCAGTTTCGAGATTTTGTTTCCAAACTCCAGATCCATTGGAGCATCTAATAGATGCTGAGTCTGGACCCAGTCTCTTTATTCAGTGGCTAAATAAATCAAATGAAACCTGATGGACCTTGTTGCCCTGTTCGCTGGGGCAGTTTTTTCTGGAGCGTCCTCAGTCCAGATACAAGCTTTGGGGTGAATGCTCCTCTGCAGTAGTTTTAAGATGCCTGCTGATCTGCATCTAAGCCTGTAACCTACAGTGAATTAATGGTGGACTTTATTCAATTGTTCTTATACCGATTTTATTGTAGTGCGATCCTCTGATGATGTTTTGTCTTATTATTAACATTTTAAACGTTATTGTGGTTTTATTTCTTGTGTGTATTATATTTTCCCTTCTGCAAAGCACTTTGGTCACTCTGCAACGTTGTGGAAAGTGATCTATAAATAAACTTTGACTGGTTGGTTGGATGGTTGATGGGTTGGTTGGTTGGTTGGTTGATTGATCGGTTGATTGATCGGTTGGTTGATGGGTTGTTTGATTGGTTGGTTGATGGGTTGGTTGGTTGGTTGATTGATCGGTTGGTTGATGGGTTGGTTGGTTGGTTGATGGGTTGGTTGATTGGTTGGTTGGTTGGTTGGTTGATTGGTTGGTTGGTTGGTTGGTTGGTTGATGGGTTGGTTGGTTGATGGGTTGGTTGGTTGATTGATCGGTTGGTTTCAGGGTGTCTTCACTGTAGAAACATTGAGAGGTGGTAAAGTGAGACCTGACACTGAAGGCTCACCAGTTCTGCGGTTTCTTCCCTACACGTTTTTCCTGAAGATTTCCCAGCAGATAAACTGGAAGCATGCTGGTTTATATTCTCTGCTTCACAGCCAGTCAGCATGTTCTACCTGCAGGTCATGTCCATCGTCTGTAGCAGTGATTGTAAATTGATCTGTTCTCTCTGCAGCATCATTGTGGACAGAATCGACAGCAACAAAGATGACTTTGTCTCAGAGGAGGAGCTGAAGCTCTGGATCGAGAACGTCCAGAACCGACACATGTTTGAGAACGTGGAGCATCAGTGGAACGAATTCGACCTGAACAAGGACGGCCTGATCAGCTGGGAGGAGTACAGGAACGTCACATATGGCAGTTACCTGGGTGAGGAACCTAACACAGGTGTAAAGGTTCTCTGGTACTGACCCAACTTTTTACCATAGACCGTTAATATTCACCAGGGATGAGGTCAGAGCTTTGGTATGACTTTTCTAGAAGGTTACTGTCAGCCTGTTTCATCAATTAAAAACAGTTTGGATCAGTTTTGGTTCTTGGTTCTGTTAGAACATCCAATAGGTTCCAAGTTTCAACCATCCAGCTGTAGATCTGATAAGAATTTGACAAATTTGGAGGTAGACCTTCTTATTCAGTATTCTATCCAGCATCCAGCTCTGGTAGTAAAGCAGCCACACAGCATGATGCTACCACCACTATGCTTCACAGATGGTAAAGTTTTCCAAGGTTTAAAGGCCTCGCATGGTCTCCTCTAAGCATTATTCTGGTCATTGTGTCCAAACAGCTCCATCTTTGTCTCATCTCACCAGAAAACCTTTCTTCAGAGACACTTAGCTTGTCCCTGAAGTCTCAGTCCACCTTGATGGTAGTTGGAGCAGCAGCTTGTTTCTTGGTCATCACCGTCTCAGTCTACCTGATGTTCCACTGGTTTCCCTCACATGGGACAGTGTAGACTGGAAGGGTACGTCCTGATCTGTCGTCTTTCAGATGATCCTCTGACGGAGACGGAGTATAACTACACCCACATGATGGCGAGGGACGAGAGACGCTTCAAAGTGGCAGACAGAAACGGAGACCTGAGCGCAGACAGACAAGAGTTCATGGCTTTCCTTCATCCAGAGAACCATGACTATATGAAACATGTGGTGGTTCAGGTAGGAGGACCATCAGCAGCGCGCGTGATTCAGGTGTTTGTTCTCAGGTTTAACTCGTCTCTCTTATATCACAGGAAACCATGGAGGACATAGACAAGAACGAAGATGGTTTCATTGACCTGAAGGAATACATCGGTAAACATACTGCAGCCTGGGTTCAGCAGCATTGATATTAATGCCGTTTCTGTATTTCCTTGGACTTGAGGTCACCTGTGCGTATGGGACTACGTGTCCTAGCTGACTGAGGCTCATTATTGCCGTTTCTCCTCTGAACCTTCTTCCTCCCGTCTTGTTTCCAGGTGACATGTTCACTGCGGAGAACGGAGCGGACGAACCCGAGTGGGTTGCCACGGAACGGCAGCAGTTTTCAGAGTTCAGGGACAAAAACAAGGACGGGAAGATGGACAGGGAGGAAACTCTGGACTGGATCCTCCCGGCAGATTATGACCACGCCGCCGCCGAGGCCAAGCACCTGCTGTACGAGTCCGACACCAACAAGGTGGGTCCGAGTTCCTCTGGTCCCGACATGTAACCCGGGTTTCTGTTTAACCTCTGTCTGTCTCTGTTCAGGACGGAAGACTGACCAAGGAGGAAATCCTTAACAAGTTCGACCTGTTTGTGGGAAGTCAGGTGACGAATTACGGCGAGGCTTTACTGCGACACGACGAGTTCTAGAAACATCCCGAGGTCATCACTAATTTATTTCTAACCTCTGGAGGAGAAAAATTCTTCTCCTGGTTCTGATCCCGTCTGCCTGGAAGATATCTGATGACCTTCTGTGGGAGACCTTCAAGATGATTCCACTCTAAGTCTGTTTCTGGTGATAATCCACAATAAATATGCCATGTCCAGCTTGTGACAAGCTTTTCAATCAGACATCCCTGATAAAAGGAAAGTACACCCGCCTTCTGTTTAAAGGTGTACACACCAGGTTGACTGGACCGCTGCAGAACATTCAAGATTTGCTGATCATTGGACTCAGATTGACTCTCCAGATTGAGTTCATGGTCCACTCAAAGACTAGCCCACACCATCAGCCCTCCACCACCATGCTTTACAGTTAGTGTTTGTTCTGAAATGCTGTTTGGGTTTCTCCAAACACGACGCTCAGATGGAGTTCTTATGTTCAGCCCTCTAATCCAAATAATTAATTAGCATCGGTTTATCCTCACCCGGCTGCTTTTTTCCCTCCTAAGCTCCATGTCCTGCAGCTTTTAGATGCGTCACTGACTGATTGAGGCGTGACCCATCTAAAGTTGTAGAGCATCGAGGTGAGAAGTTTAGGACCTAAAACCTTTGAACAGAAGGAGAATGTTGGGTGGATGTGGTCGACCTGCAGACCAGGGACTGGGATCGAATTGGTTTGACCCAAAAAAAAAAGAGCTGGAACATCCTGCATGGCCACCAGAGAGCAGCAGTGAGCGGAAAGCCAGAGGAAGGAGTGAAGGTCAGCAGAAGCAGGATGGCTTCTCAGTATTACCAGCACTAGATAAAAGCTTAATAGGAGCCTTTCTGGGTTGACTTCATTTTGTCTGCCCTCTGGTGGCCGTTCTAGATGTTCCCGCTGGTTAACTCCAGATCCGCCCGGTTCTCCAAGATGCAGGACTGGTTCTGTTGTAGAGAGTATTTAACTTTCAGCTGTTCTTCAGAACTATTGCACGGCCAGTCTCTGGTTTGGACCGGTCTGCTTACATCTGTTCTTATGTCAGATATTAATGCTGATTGTTTTGTTTGCTTTGTTGGTTTTGAACCCATAACAGAAATGAGGACAAACAGACAATAAATTGGATACATTTTTATTCATTTTTTGTTGCTTTTATCTAAACAAATGCATTCTACAATAAAATATCATCTGGTATGTTATATATAAACTGTATTTACACGTTGGTGTTTCCTGTGGGTCCTCTGAACTCAGATCTTTAAAAGTCCTTTGGGGAAGTCAAATGTCCTTCTGAGTTTTGCTCCGAACATTACGAAGCTGTGGACACCTCAGTCTTTGAAGACACTTCAGATGCTTCCTCCATTTTCTTTCCAAACACCATTTCCATGATGCAGGCGTTAAACTGGAGGTGGAGAAACAGAGATCAGGGAGTTAACTTTATGCTTTTGACACTTCCATGTGGTTTTGACTAAAGGAGCAGGACAGGAGAATGTCTACAGGTGTGATACTTTGCTGCTTCAGGGATCAGGACCAGGTTGGTCCTCCTCACCTGTTTGTTCATGAAGGCGTAGATAAGCGGGTTGTAGACGCAGGAGCTCTTGGAGAAGAACGCCGGGATGGTGACGAGCCGATAGTCTTTGTTTGCCTCTTCAGAGTTGGCGTACCAGAGACCTGTCAGGGCGTACGGGCCGTAGCAGGTGACAAAGGAGCCCACCATCACGATGATCATCCTGGATACCTCCTTCTCAGCCTTCTGGGTGGATGCAGACTCCGCCTGCTGGGCTGCGACCTACAGGAGAAGACAAGGGAAAGGCTGCATCAGAACCAGAACAAGCTCTGCAGCGGGTCTCTACTGAGCTTCAGATTCACTGCCGTATTTTCCCTGGCCTGTTGAAAAGAAGCATCGACTGAAATACTGATGGACTCACAGCTCTCAGAGCTCCCAGTAGCTGGGAGTAAGAGAAGATGATGATGGACAGAGGCATGCAGAAGCAGGTGATCAACAGAAAGTACATGTAGCTGGTGCAGCCATACTCCTCGTTGTGCGTGTACCAGTCGGGTCCGCAGGAGCAGCCCAGGCCTTCAGGGATGTACCTGCACACAAACATCACATCTGCTGGAGAACATCAGGACTCTTCTGGACAGAAGCTGCTCCATCAGTGGCAGGAGACCTACCTGCTCCAGCCAAAGAAAGGTGGGGAGGCACACCCCACCCCCATGCACCAGGTGAAGACCACGGCGGCGGCAGCGTGAGAGCCGCCGAACTTAAAGGCTCCGAATGGTTTACAGATCACCAGGTACCTCTCAAAGGAAAGCACGGCGAGCGACCAGGATGTGACCAGACCTGCATGGAGAACATCAGCGTTCATCACCTGCCTTCACCACAGCATCCAGAACCTTCTCACCTGTCGACCTTACCTGCTACGGCGCCCATGGCTGCTTCCAAGGCACACAAGGTGTAACCCAGGAAGTAGTAACCCCTCAGGCTGGCGACGAACACCTGGCTGACGGAGAAGGTAACGAAGATGAAGCCAGCAAAGGAGATGTTGACCAGGATGTAGTTGAGAGGAGCTCTGAGCTTCTTGTACTTGGCGGTGGCCAGGAGGACCAAAAGGTTTAACGGCGTCCCTGCGAAGAAGACGAAGCCCATGAAGAGGGCCTGCAGGTGAAACGCCCACGATGGGGCCAGGTAATGCTGGGACCCCTCGAAGGGGTCCACCTTGGAGATGTTCTCGTACAGGTGAAAATGTTTCCCCATCTTTACCCTGAGCTCTTCCTACCTCTGCGAGCGTCTTCAGCCTCTTTATATACACCCATAAACCACTTAAAGGAAAGATAATCTGCGCGGCTTTTCCCAAACTTTACGGATTAAATTCTTCTGACACTTTAATCTTCTTATGCAGAAGAAACTAAATAAAAAACAGACTCATATCACACAACTCATTCTGGTTAAACAGCAAATTCATTTTCAGACCGTTTGGTTTCATTGGTTGAATTTATTTGAAACATCATAAAAGTTCATGTTTTTGTGTAGGAAAGATGTTAATGACGTAAATTTTGGAATATATAAACAATCGTCTGATCGTTGATGTGCAGCGATTGGCTGATCAGACCCGTGATCTTCTGGTTCTTTATGATGGGGACAATCTTTGCAGATGGAGATGTTCTCCTTCAGATCAGAACCTGTTCAACAAGCACACCAACGTTTCATAACTTCCTCTCATCACAGGAAAGTCGCTGTCATCATCCAGCTCCCCATGGAACGGTTTGTTTTAATCATTTCTCTTATTTAAGAGGATTTCTAAGGAGATTTTTGAATTTATCTAAATATTTTTTTATCTACAGTCTCTGAAGAAAGCAGGAAAGTTTTCTTCTTCTTGCATTAAATGTATTTTCTTCACATGGAAATGCCACTGAATAAACCCTGCTTGCTTTTTCGGCATAATTCTTTGTGTGAAATATTAAAAAACTATATCAAACTAGTGACGCTTTCAGTTTGAGCCCGATTATGTTCCTGTGCAGAACTTCAGCTCTGAGCTCTGCATCAAGGTTTAAGGTAAACTGATGAAGAGGCTCAGTGATGAAGAGCAGGTGGCTGACCGATAAAAACCCAATAAGAACCTTTACTTTTCCGTGACTTCAGATCTAATCCGGATGTCTAAGACTTACCTGAGCGGGTCATCCACCTTAATCCGCCCCAATCCTGCAAACAAAGAGCTTAGACACATAATGACTCCAGCGCTCCCGCTCCCTCCTGCTGCTGCTCCACTCAGACAACTGGGTCAGTCGGAGGAGGATGCGGATCAAGACGGAAATCCCTGCAGGTCAGGTACTTGTGGCCCTGCTCTTCTGCCTCTTCATCACTTCATGCCATCTTCTTCATGAAGGGAAGAGTCTCCTGTTTCAGGAACCTGCTGCACCTCCACATTTCTTCCGGTTCTTCACCTTTCTGGAACTGTGAGGGCTGGAGAGCCGCTCCCCTGCAGGAGGATCAGGCAGATCGTCCAGATTATTGATTGATCAATTGATGGGTCTCCTTCAGAGCTGAGGCTGTATCGTAACCAGGCTGTGAACGGGTCAAGCATGGGTATGATACGACCTCAGTTTGGAGGAGGTTCTCTGCAGCTTGAAGTCAGAACGAGGATTTCTCTCACCATCAGCGGCTTCTGCATGTTTTCATATTTCAGATTGATCAGGTATTTCACTCAGGTTTTATGAGAGCACACGGTTTGTTTGGCAACAGCAGATTTGTTGGATGTGTCATGTTGAACTGTGGCAATAAAAGATGAATAAACTCTGGCTGTCAGTTTTGTATTGTATGTTTTTTTTTTTTATGTTTCCAGTATCAGTTTGATGACCTTCAACAATGGATTGCTCAGATTGCCACCTTTACTTCACTCAGCGCTGCTGTTAGACCTTATTAGACCAAATAATGGACTCAGACCTTCTGTAGCAGCATCAGGGACTTTCTGATTTCAGAGCCAAACAAGGTCAAGAGGAATGGAGGAACACGTCTCTGTTCATGTTGACCAGAACCACAGAAACTGTTAAAATCCAGAAAATCAAGAAGTTCCAGCAGAAAACCATGAGGAACGCCAGTGGAGAAGCCCAATGTTTTTCCTCTAACATGGCTAACTAAAAAATAAAAATGTGTAAAGTACTAAGTGATAAAAACTGAGTGTTGATCAGGAATGTTATCAAGCCCAAAGCTGCAGAGATAAGAACTCAGGAAACATACTGTATATATATTATACGTATATATATTCATGGATCAATAATAATAGCAATAATTTCCATCCATACACATATTTTTCTCAGTCCCAGTCCCCTGGTGGCTGTCAGCAGTAATTTCATCCTGGACATGTCTCCTGTCCATCATAGAGACACTCTTAGACCAGAGGACAGGTTGGTTGATTTTGCCTGTATTTCTAAAGCTCCGCCTCACTGAGTTCTGCTCTCACAGAGTGACACGGAACCACAGCTGAGAAAACACCAATGGGATGATGGACACAGTTGGCCCCTCCCCTCCCCCGTATGCAACACCAGTAGGGTGGTGGCGTTTGGGTGGGGGCTGTCCCTGTCCCAGGGTGGTGACTGATAGTTCTCAGGGCGGCTGTGGGCCCCGGGGACTAAGCTGGGCTGTTGGTCCTTGAGCTCCGGTTGGAGGTTTAGGTGTTGTCCTCCGAGCTGGACAGACGGATGGTTTCGTCCCTCGACCTGAACTTGGGAACATGTCAGTGGTGTCGGGTTCAATCACTGAGTCAGCAGCAGATCCTGATGCGTGCTGCCACTTACTGTCCGTGCGAGTGGATCATGAATGGGGGGGGTTAGGTCGACTGTGGCTCAGGTGGTAGAAATATGTCCCGAATTTCGTGGGTTGCAGGTACGAATCCCCACTCTGTCCTCCTCGGTCGTTATGTCCTTGGGCAAGAGACTTCACCCCGTTGCGGTCAGAGGTCCTGGTGGTGTCCGGCAGCCTCGCCTCTTTCAGTGTGCCCCAGGGCAGCTGTAGCTACACTGTGGTAGCTTGTCACCATCAGCGTGTGAATGACTGATGTTATGTAAAGCACTTTGTGGTCCTCTGACTGAAAATACAAATGCAGGCCATAGGTCCAGAGGTGTGAGAGACTATTAGTGATGTTACGATGTGAGCCGAGGCTATGAGGCGCGTGTCGAGCAGTGGAGGGGGCATTTCCACAAAGCGCCAACCAAGCCTGCTTCATTTAGGGGAGGAGCAGAAAACGATGACGTCTGAAGCCCCGCCTCCCGGCTGTCCCACGTGACTGCTTCAGGAAGTGGTTCAGAGTTTGCTGAGGGGTTTGACAGCAATATAAATCCCCTCAGGCTCCATTCAAAATGTGGGTTTGTGTAGGAGAGTTGCAGTCAGTTTGGAGTTTGGATAGGAGAGTTTGGTTAGCGTTTATATAGTTTGGAGAGTATAGAGAGATAGTTTGAAGATTTAGGAGAGTGAGGAGAGAGAAATAAGTGAGAGGATGGAACCAACTAGGAAGAGGAGGATTTCCCCTGTGTTCCCCAAATATTAGCAGGCCGGAAACCCCCCTGAAGTATTGGGAAAAGCAAAAATTGTAGTACCCCAATTTATATAGTCTAGCACTTGTGTTTTTGTGTACGCCAGCATCTTCTGTGCCTTGTGAAAGAGTGTTTTTGAAGGCTGGTGAGGTGGTGTCAAGAAAAAGGAATCTCTTAAAACCTAAAACTGTTGAGAAACGGCTATTTTTGAAAAAAAATGAATTTCCCCTGTTTTGTACATCATTGCCCAAGTTACACTATCATTTTCAGTGCCCTCTTCCTAGTTCCACAAGCATTATCACTTTCCCCTTCCTGCTTAAGCCCATGCCTTTTGCCTCAAGTGACAGAAAAACATTATCACACAACCTGCCATAACATACATTATGATAAAACCGTTTTGGGATAATTTACAGACAGAATACGTTCAAAGATATTTTTATTATTCACATTTGTATAATTTTATGTTGAGAAATTGTTTTTTGGAACTCAGTCATTCCCAAGAACCATAGCAGACTTACAACTTTAATGCATCACACATAAATTGGCCAAGAGCTACAGCTGCCTGTGATTATGTACCTGGCCAGTAGGGGGGTTTGTGTTCACATGAAGCCCCGTGAGATGAACCCTTCCTTGAATCAATTGGGTCGAGTGGTTCAATGCCTCATGGGGCTTCATCTCACCATCACTAGCGACTATACTGGGAGATGGATCCAAGAAGTTTTGATTGAGAGAGCCGTTAGTGTTGGACAGCGGACAGGCTGATGGAACCCAGAACTCAGGTGTGTCTCTGGGAAAAAAGCCGCCAAAGCTGACAGAGGAAACACAAGACACAGGCAAAGAATCAAAATTACTCACGAAGACGTGGAGATAGGACTCAGAGCTACCAGTGAGGTCGACAACCAGGCACTGAGTGACTGTGTGCCAACTCCTTAATAGGACCCAGGACACAGAAGGCTAGATAAGCCACAGGTGTCTGCAATCAGCCAGCAGCAAAGATCTTCACTGCAGAAAACAGAACCTAACTGTGAATGTCTCTTTTGGAAAACATAGCTTCTGCATTCGCAGCAAGGTGCTTTTGCTCTGCTGCTTGCTGGTGCTGGCCTGAAGTGACTGGAAGTGAAACAGCATCTAACTAGCTCGCAAAATAAAATTGAAAACACAAAGTCTCCATGAAAATGTAAGATACACTAAATTAGAACATGTATTTATAACAGCTATTTACTTGTCTGCTTCTGCATGGGCTGCATGGGGGAGCTTGGCTATAATATTAAAGTTATATCCATAAAAAGTTAACTTTACAACTGAGTGATTAGTGTCGGCTTCTAACTTCTGAGTTTCAGTAGCCTATAAACTTGCGGAGTTAATTACCTAATCAGTTATACCGTTGCGATAAACATGTAACCTAAAAAATAATCCATATTATTGTGCGCTTTTATTTTTTTCTATTTTGTTTTGTTTAACTGACTTCCGCTTGAGACTTCCGGTATGGATTGAATATATGGTGGCACGCTTGTCGGCCAATGTAACTGCAGTTGGGTCGTCTCCTCCAAGCTGACACCTTGGAGGGCATCAAACAGGCCAGGACCGCCCTTCTTTTCAGTCATTAAATTAAATTATATTATATTAAATTAAATTATAGTATAATAATAATAATAACAATAATAATAATAATAATACTGCCTCTGTTTATATATTTATATATATATATATATATATATATATATATATATATATATATATATATATATATATATATATATATATATATCTATATCTATATCTATAGATAGATAGATAGATAGATAGATAGATAGATAGATAGATAGATAGATAGATAGATAGATAGATAGACAGATAGATAGATAGATAGATATATTGTTGGCGTAAAAACTTGGCGAAGAAATCTGGTTCTGATAATTAATTTCATATATAATATCATGTATAACTCATTTTGTTTCTCGGAGAGAGGAACAAATATTCTGGTCGTGTTTCCAGTAGGAACAGGATCCAGGCTGTCCCCGGAAGAGCCCGTGTGAGATGGCGGTCGGTACTCGGACCGTTTGGTAGTTTTTTGGGGTTTTTTGCTCGTCAGCCGAACCGAACCGTCTGCCTTACGGGAGCCTGCTTCCAGGCCGCTATGGAGGGGGGTAAACCGAGCCTGACGCTGGTCTACCAGGCGGTCCAGGCCCTGTACCACGACCCGGACCCGTCCGGGAAGGAGCGAGCCTCGCTGTGGCTCGGAGAGCTACAGAGATCGGTAAGAGCCCCGGGGAGTGGTTCCGTATGGGTCTGCCCAGGGTTCGGTTCGGGTTTAATGTGTCACCTGAGGGGGAAGCGGACAGGTGAGGCGAGCTGCGCAGTCTCAGAGGAGCTCCTGGTTCCTGTTAGCATTGTGGCTAAGCTAACGGAATGAATGGATCAAAACAGAAACACAACCGATCCTTTATTCTTTTTATCCGGTATTTAATTGATTAAATATAAATCTGATCGGTTCAATAAATTACTAATAATAAGATTAAGGATTCAGATGTTTGATTTTATCCGGAAACCACAGATTTATTCCCAACGGGCCCTGTGCTGCTGTCAGCATGGCTGACTGACAGCTCAACCAGAGTCCAGCCAGAATCTGCAGGATTTACCTGAAAGTGGATCCGGATCACGTGGGGAAGGTCTGAGACCAGAACCAGAAGTTCGAGGGGGAAAGTGGGTCAGACCGCTGCCACTCGGCTCTGCATTCAGACCCGGTTTACTCAGTACTGACTAGCTAAAACTGAACACCGCTGTCAGGTCCTAGAAGGGAGTCCTGGTCACTCTGAGGACTGGGTCTAGGTCCTAGAAGGGAGTCCTGGTCACCCCGAGGACTGGGTCTAGGTCCTAGAAGGGAGTCCTGGTCACCCCGAGGACTGGGTCTAGGTCCTAGAAGGGAGTCCTGGTCACCCCGAGGACTGGGTCTAGGTCCTAGAAGGGAGTCCTGGTCACCCCGAGGACTGGGTCTAGGTCCTAGAAGGGAGTCCTGGTCACTCTGAGGACTGGGTCTAGGTCCTAGAAGGGAGTCCTGGTCACCCCGAGGACTGGGTCTAGGTCCTAGAAGGGAGTCCTGGTCACCCCGAGGACTGGGTCTAGGTCCTAGAAGGGAGTCCTGGTCACCCCGAGGACTGGGTCTAGGTCCTAGAAGGGAGTCCTGGTCACCCCGAGGACTGGGTCTAGGTCCTAGAAGGGAGTCCTGGTTACTGTGAGGACTGGGTCCTGGTCGTAGAAGGGAATCCTAGTTCCCCTGGTGACCGGGTCTAGGTCCTAGAAGGGAGTCCTGGTCACCCCGAGAACTGGGTCTAGGTCCTAGAAGGGAGTTGTGTTTACTCTGATGCTAATGTTCTGTTCTATTGCTAAAAGACGAAACATTTTGGACACTAAATAGAGTTCTAGGATAGAAACTAAGGCCACGCCCCCTTACCTACCGCCCAGGTGTGGTGACCCCCTTTCTACTTTGTGCAGATGTTTGCCTGGGAGATTTCGGACCAGCTGCTGCAGCTTAAACAAGACGTCGAGTCGTGTTACTTTGCTGCTCAGACCATGAAGATGAAGATCCAGACTTCCTTCTTTGAGCTTCCTCCAGAGACCCACAATGCACTACGAGACTCCCTGCTGATCCACATCCAGAATCTCAAAGACCTGTCCCCCATCATCGTCACTCAGGTAACGCCCCCTACAGGCAGGTAAACGGCTAAACAGAAACACCAGACTAGGTGTACCGTCTACGAAGAGGAAAAACACAACATAATGTTAATGTCACCAAGAGCTGGAGAGTAGTAGGAGAAAGCAGCAGAGTTAGAAGAAGCTTGATTATTAATTAATATGCAAGAAGGAGGATCTTAAATTCTATTCTGGATTTAACAGGGAGCCAATGAAGGGAAGCTAAAACAGGAGAAATGTGATCTCTCTTTTTAATATTCATCAGAACTCTTGCTGCAGCATTTTGGATCAACTGAAGGCTTTTAATGGCATTTTGTGGACTTCCTGATAGTAAAGAATTACAGTAGTCCAGCCTTGAGGTAACAAATGCATGGACTAGTTTCTCAGCATCACTCCTGGACAGGATGTTTCTAATTTTAGCAATATTCCGGAGGTGAAAGAAGGAAATCCTAGAAACCTGTTTAATATGGGATTTAAATGTCAAGTCTTGGTCAAAAATAACACAGAGGTTCTTTACGTTATTACTGGGGGCCAATTTAATGCCATCCAGATGAAGTGATTGACTAATCAGTTTCTTCTTTAGAGCTTCTGGTCCAAAGACAGAAACTTCTGTTTTGTCAGAATTTAAAAGCAAAAAGTTTAGATTCATCCATGTTTTTATGTCTTCCAGACATGCCTGTAATCTACCTAACTGACTGGGTTCATCAAGATTTATGGATAAATATAGTTGTGTATCATCTGCATAGCTGTGGAAATTTATCCCATGCTGTCTAATGATTCTACCAATTGGGAGCATATATATGGTGAACAGAATTGGTCCAAGCACAGAACCCTGTGGAACTCCACAAGTAACCCTTGAGAATGAAGAAGATTTCTGGTTGAGATGATCATGTCAGCAGTTTTAACTAAAATGTTCAGTTCTATTAGTGGTTGGTGTTACCAGCAGACCCGCCGATGTTCTGAGCGTCTCTGTGTTGTTGCAGCTGGCTCTGGCCATCGCTGACCTCGCCCTGCAGATGGCCTCCTGGAAGGGCTGCGTTCATACGCTCATAGAGAAGTAGGAACTGTCACCCATCACACCCAGGCTGAAGGTTTCTGCCGTCTAGCCGCCTTTTGACCCTCGCTGTGTGTGGCTCCGCCCTCTCAGGTACAACGATGACATTAGCTCGATGCCGTTCCTCATTGAGATCCTGACGGTGCTTCCGGAGGAGGTCCACAGCCGCTCCCTGAGGATCGGAGCCAACCGCAGGACAGAAATCATAGAGGACCTGGCTTTCTACTCCAACACGGTGGTGTCCCTGCTGGTCAGTTTGTCCTCTGATTCTGCCCCCCCCTGTCCCAGTCTGCTCTCTTGTCAGTCTGGTCAAAGTCTCTGTGTTGTCCTTCCTGCGTAGACGACGTGCGTGGAGAAGACGGGGAACGATGAGAAGATGCTCATCAAGGTGTTCCGCTGTCTGGGCAGCTGGTTCAACCTGGGAGTCCTGGACAGCAACTTCATGGCCAGCAGCCAGCTGCTCATGGTTCTCTTCCAAATCCTGGTGAGCTCCAGTCCTGGTCAGACGGTAGTCTTAAGCCAGAGTCTGAGACTGATTCGTTCTCCTTCATCCCTTCAGCAGAGGGATGAAACATCAACAAACCTGCACGAAGCTGCGTCCGACTCCGTCTGCTCGGCTCTCTACGCCATAGAGAACGTCGACACCAACATCGCCCTGGCTATGCAGCTCTTCCAGGGCGTCCAGACGTTAGAGACGGCCTATCACATGGCCGTGGCGCGGGAGGACCTGGACAAGTAAGGAGCGGTCCCCGGGTTCTTGGAGCACGGTTCCAGTCGTGTCGGCCCCAGTAAAGCCTGGTCTCTGTCCTCAGGGTGCTGAACTACTGCAGGATCTTCACCGAGCTCTGTGAGACCTTCCTGGAGACGACCGTCAGGACGCCGGGTCAGGGAATGGGAGACCTGAGGACGCTGGAGCTGCTGCTCATCTGTGCAGGACACCCACAGTACGAGGTACTAGAGCCTGAAGGGGGCGCTGTAGCGCTGGGTCAATCCAGACTTTAGTCTGACTTTAACCTGGGTTTAGTTTGGCTTTAATCCAGAGTTTAGTCTGGCTTTAGTCCAGAGTTTAGTCTGTCTTTAGTCCAGAGTTTAGTCTGTCTTTAGTCCAGAGTTTAGTCTGTCTTTAGTCCAGAGTTTAGTCTGTCTTTAGTCCAGAGTTTAGTCTGTCTTTAGTCCAGAGTTTAGTCTGTCTTTAGTCCAGAGTTTAGTCTGTCTTTAGTCCAGAGTTTAGTCTGTCTTCAGTCCAGAGTTTAGTCTGTCTTTAATCCCGACTTTAGTCTGTCTTTAATCCCGATTTTAGTCTGTCTTTAATCCCGACTTTAGCCTGTCTTTAATCCCGACTTTAGCCTGTCTTTAATCCCGACTTTAGCCTGTCTTTAATCCCGACTTTAGCCTGTCTTTAATCCCGACTTTAGCCTGTCTTTAATCCCGACTTTAGCCTGTCTTTAATCCCGACTTTAGCCTGTCTTTAATCCCGACTTTAGTCTGTCTTTAATCCCGACTTTAGTCTGTCTTTAATCCCGACTTTAGTCTGTCTTTAATCCCGACTTTAGCCTGTCTTTAATCCCGACTTTAGCCTGTCTTTAATCCCGACTTTAGCCTGTCTTTAATCCCGACTTTAGCCTGTCTTTAATCCCGACTTTAGCCTGTCTTTAATCCCGACTTTAGCCTGTTTTTAATCCCTATTTTAGTCTGTCTTTAATCCCGACTTTAGTCTGTCTTTAATCCCGACTTTAGCCTGTCTTTAATCCCGACTTTAGCCTGTTTTTAATCCCTATTTTAGTCTGTCTTTAATCCCGACTTTAGTCTGTCTTTAATCCCGACTTTAGCCTGTCTTTAATCCCGACTTTAGCCTGTCTTTAATCCCGATTTTAGTCTGTCTTTAATCCCGACTTTAGCCTGTCTTTAATCCCGACTTTAGCCTGTCTTTAATCCCGACTTTAGTCTGTCTTTAATCCCGACTTTAGTCTGTCTTTAATCCCGACTTTAGTCTGTCTTTAATCCCGACTTTAGTCTGTCTTTAATCCCGACTTTAGCCTGTCTTTAATCCCGACTTTAGCCTGTTTTTAATCCCTATTTTAGTCTGTCTTTAATCCCGACTTTAGTCTGTCTTTAATCCCGACTTTAGCCTGTCTTTAATCCCGACTTTAGCCTGTCTTTAATCCCGATTTTAGTCTGTCTTTAATCCCGACTTTAGCCTGTCTTTAATCCCGACTTTAGCCTGTCTTTAATCCCGACTTTAGCCTGTCTTTAATCCCGACTTTAGCCTGTTTTTAATCCCTATTTTAGTCTGTCTTTAATCCCGACTTTAGTCTGTCTTTAATCCCGACTTTAGCCTGTCTTTAATCCCGACTTTAGCCTGTCTTTAATCCCGACTTTAGCCTGTCTTTAATCCCGATTTTAGTCTGTCTTTAATCCCGACTTTAGCCTGTCTTTAATCCCGACTTTAGCCTGTCTTTAATCCCGACTTTAGTCTGTCTTTAATCCCGACTTTAGTCTGTCTTTAATCCCGACTTTAGTCTGTCTTTAATCCCGACTTTAGTCTGTCTTTAATCCCGACTTTAGTCTGTCTTTAATCCCGACTTTAGTCTGTCTTTAATCCCGACTTTAGTCTGTCTTTAATCCCGACTTTAGTCTGTCTTTAATCCCGAGTTTAGTCTAAATGAGTCTTAATCCTGAGTCTGTTTTATTTCGTTTTCCAACATTTTTCACCGTTCTTGTGAATCCAGGATACAGTTGATTGGTGAGAAGCAAAATAAAAACTAGAAGAACCTTCCTGGACTTTCCTGGAGAAACTTTCCTAATCCAGGTCTGGAGAACCTTGAGGTTTTTAGCAGCAGTTAGCAGAGGACAACCCAGAGGGGGAGACAGACCTCCGAACCTGTGTTCTCCTTGGGTCAGAAAGCGATCCAGAGCGAACAACTTTGGAGGAGCTGTAGGAAGTTCTGCTCGCTTCTAGTTGTGTTCTACTGACCTCCATCTATCTGGGCCTAGGACCAGGACCAGGCCCGTTCTTCTACAGAACTTCTGTTAGGGCAGTGGTACCCAAACTATTTCTGCTGGGCCGAAATATGCAGGTTTAAAGACCCTGGACAGCCCCGTCCCACATCACGGTTATCAGGACTCGCCGTGAAACAGAGCGACTGTCTGTCGGAGCTCATTTTCTCGCACAGAACCACAAAGATGGAGTAGATGTAGCTGACTGTGACGAAGACGTCGATCATTACGTCATTCAGCTCGGGACTCGCTGTATAACACTGGGGGAGAAGCTCTTCATGAACGCCTGCAGCCCTCCTAGGCCTCGTTTCCACTGAGCGGTCCGGTCCGCCGTTTTTTCATTGTAAAAGCCCGTAGTGGTCCATTAATGGTCCCCCTACAGGTGTAGGTCCACAGGACAGTTAGGGCGGAGCTACTGGCGTCACATAACACAGTCCTTTGATTGGGTGAAGTTGGACACACTGCAGTAAGTTTAAACGTCCCCCCCGTCCTCACCGAGCCTTTTATTGAACACAGCGCTCGTATTTGTGTAACACAAAAAGCAAGAATAAGAATAAGAGATACTTTAATAATCCCCATGGGGAAAGTAAGTTTCAGTACAACCAATCCAAGATCATACACACAATTACAACCATACGGTAGCAGCCGGCTTGACCAGCGGATTCACACTAGGGGGGGTGAACAGGGGAAAAAAGGCAACTCTGTCCAGCCCCCTACAGGGAGCTGAGCCGAGGGGCTGAAAAAAACACTGCAAAACATAAAAAGCACATATATCTTACACAACACAAGGCAGGAAGGGTGGTTCTGGGAACCCCCACTTGGCAGAAAGACAACCATGAGCTGCTGGAAGGACTTATTGTTGTTTCTTCCTCCTCTACTTCTGTGTTTTTCACTCATCACCCACTTCCTCTTCCCTCCAGTATGAAGCGTTCAGGGTAAACCCCGCCTGCTTAAGGAAACGCATGAAGAGTCAGAATTACACAACACCGGACCGGATTGTTCTGCTCGGTGGAAACGAGGCTCTAGTTCCTCAGCCATAGTGGTTGTACCATCTGTGCAGATCTCTACAGAGTCCCTATATGTCCGTTAACATCTCCTAAATGTTCATATTGGACAGAGGAATAACTGCTGGCCTCTGTTAGGAATCCTACATGGAACTGAGTTTATATTCCTCCACACTGTGCCACCATGTACAAACCTTTAAATGAGCTCATTGATCATCAGCAGGTGTTTGGTGGAAGAAAGCTAAAACCAAGATCTATTTCCTCATGTTTTCTACTTTTTGGTTGGGAAGTAAGCTGGTTTAGAAGCATATTTGGTGATGTTTGCTCTTCTACTTTGTGTTTATGTGGGAGCCTCGTTAAAAACGTCTCAGTCATATTAGCTTTTTATCCATTCATATTCACCCCCCCCCCCACTTTGGGAACCACTGTGTTAGATTATGAAGGAACAGAACTGGAACTTCTGGAAGCTCGATCCATATTGGGTTATCAACAGAGAACTATGTCTAAGGTTGATTCTACACCAACACGGCTAAAGTTATACAGTTTCTATCCCACCTAACCGCCCGCTGGCGTAACCCTGACCTAGTAGGCATGCATGTCTGGATGATTCGCCTCCATCTTCCTATTGTTTACCTCTGAGTGGTCATCGCTAGTTATTAAGCTGGCTGTGCCGCGTGTTTTCTGATGTCACTTCCTTATCAAACTCAGTTCTTAAGCGCCTAACCAATTACCCACTTACCCGTGTAAAACAATATCCAGGGAGGAGAACCTTAAACGATGGGCTAGTGTGGCCAAGACGGGGTATTAACTAAACATTTATTTGTTCAGGCACTTAAACGGCCTAAGAGTCCAGTTGGTGTTGGTTCTGATCCAGGTGTCTCTGTTGCAGGTTGTGGAGATTTCCTTTAACTTCTGGTACCGTTTGGGAGAACATCTGTATAAAATAAACGATGCTAGTCTTCACAACATCTTCCGGCCGTACATCCAGAGACTCCTGCACTGTTTGGCCCGGCACTGCCAGCTCGACCCAGACCATGTAAGACTCCAGAACCGTCTGAAACCGTCTGACCCGGTTTTAGTTCTGCTCCTCAGTCTAAAGTTGCTCCCGTTCCACAGGAGGGAATCCCCGAGGACACGGATGACTTTGGGGAGTTCAGGATGAGAGTTTCAGACCTGGTTAAAGATGTCATTTTCCTGGTTGGGTCCATGGAGTGCTTCTCTCAGGTACCATCAGAACCTTTAGGAACGATCCGAGCCCGGCTCTGGGCTTAAGCTGACATGATGTTCTGTGTTCTATCAGTTATATTCCACACTAAAAGATGGGAATCCTCCGTGGGAGGTGACGGAGGCCGTCCTCTTCATCATGGCTTCCATCGCTAAGAGCGTCGACCCGTGAGTTTCTACAAGTTAGAACCGGGTTAGAACCGGGTTGGGGCGTACAGTTCAGGGCTGACCTGCTGCCTTTTTCCAGAGAGAACAACCCGACGGTGGCCGAGGTCCTGCAGCAGGTGGTCCTGCTTCCTGAGAACGTGCACATGGCCGTGCGCTACACCAGCATCGAGCTGGTGGGGGAGATGAGCGAGGTGGTGGACCGGAACCCCCGCTTCTTAGGTAGGTCGGTCTGGGTTTCCTCCTTCCTGCTGGCTCTGTTCTCCCTCTGAAGTTAACCTCTGCTGTGTTCCTCCTGCTCCAGACCCGGTTCTCAACTACCTGATGAAGGGTCTGAGAGAGAAACCTCTGGCGTCTGCAGCAGCCAAGGCCATCCACAACATCTGCTCCGTCTGCAGGGACCACATGGCCCAGCACTTCCAGGGGCTGCTGGAGATCGCCCGCTCCCTCGACTCCTTCGCTCTGTCCACCGAGGCGGCCGTGGGACTCCTGAAAGGTAGCTGCAGCGCTCCTTCTGGGTCAGAACGGGTCAGGACAGCCTGGAGGGGTTCCATCAGAGCTGCAGAAGCTTTGGGTCGGTCGGTTCCTGAGGGACCGGCTGCCTGCTGCAGCAGACGTCTTATTATTGGGCCCAGTTCTGACATCACGGGTCTCATTTATTAACCTTTGGGTAGAATCTTTACTAAAACTGTACTAAACCTCAGCAAAAAAAAAGAAGATTTGGCCAAGTAAGACAGCTTCCCACTTTATAAATCCCGTTCTCCCTAGAAACGTCCTCAGGTGGTTCTGGATCAGAACCGCCTCATAAACACCCGCTGTCTGCCATAAATGGTCAACGCAAAGTGCCTGGTGAATATCCTGAATAAACCGGCTAATATGGGGCGGTTTACGCCGTGACGCGCGTCTCATCACTCCAGGACAATTTAAAAAATTGCCAAAGAGGCGGAGCTTAGAGTGGCGCTGTGAGGATGGGGGCGGATCAAATTCTGAGCCGATGTAGCTACGAGCTAACTGAAGCTAACCTGGTTGCCGTTTCCGCGTGTGTTTGACGCCGTGGACATGTTTTATGTGGGCCCATCTAGTGTAGCTTCCCCTACACTCCTCTCACTCCTCTCCTGAGACGGATAACTCCTCCAGGGCTCTGAAGATGCTGCTTGACTTGCAGACTCAGCCATTTTTCCCAGTACCAGCCGAGTTGTACGAGCACATAGTTGGATCATAGAGACCGTATCTGGCACCCCGCGGCTGCTACTGGCGGTAGGTGTAAACACTACGTCATTGTCGTGCCCGTTAAAATTATATTTTATTATATTTTGATTCTATCTTATTATATTTTAATTTAAATGATTTCATTTTGCAACATTTGAAACACCCATGGAGGTATTATTATTATTATTATTATTATTTTTTAAATAGATTTTTGTGAAAATGTTCCATATTCAACCTTTGAATTACATCTAAACGAATTAGTTCTAAAAATTCACCTCCCTCACAGTTGTCATGATGATGAACTTGACATATTAAACCTAAAATATTTTTTTGGAGCCAGGATGTAAACATGTTTATTTCTGCTATGAACATGGCAACTTGCTCCCTCTGCAGCCCCTAGTGGACGAGGGCTGAACTACAGTTTTTGTGACTTCCACATTGACCTCACATTTGGCCGGCGGATTTTGGCCCTTGGTTCCCATTTGTGGGTACGGTTCTGTTAGTTCGACCCAGTTCAGCTCATAGATCGTCTCCCCCCATCCTGATGCTGCCACTGGCTGATCTTCATCCATTGATGCAGGAGAGTCTCTGCAGGATTTATATTTCTACTCGTCACAATTAATGCACCAATAAGTGCAACTTCTGTATAATCTGAAGACATGCATATGAACAACATATTTTCATTCATATTCTCCGTTCAGAGAGATTAAAGTTAGGAAAATTTTTTCTATGAATCCCAGACTTGACGTAGAAAGTGACGTAGGCCGTTTTCAGAGTCGTTTTGTGCAGCTCTATAGATGAGAGCCCAGGCCTGTAGGTGGAAGGCCGGGGTTTGAACCCACAACCTTCATCTTGTGGGTCAGCAGATCTAAACTCTGCTTTAGAACCTGAAGGTTCTGAACCAGCTCAGGTGTTGATGGACTGATCTGCTGCATGATATCTCCTGGCCTCTGATTGGTTAACCTGTGCAGGTACGGCGCTGGTCCTGGGCCGGCTGCCTCTGGAGAAGATCGCAGAGTGCCTCAGTGACCTGTGTGCCGTTCAGGTTCTGGCGCTGAAGAAGGTGAGTGTGTGTTCGTCGCAGTAATGTGAAGCTGAGGGAAGCGGTCCCACTCACTTCTGTCCTTCCAGCTCCTGGCGGAACAATCCAGAAACGGGAAGTCGGCCGACCCCACGGTGTGGCTGGACAGGCTGGCCGTCATCTTCAGGTGAGTTTACCTGCAGGGAAGCTTTCCCACCGTCTCTGCAGACACTGAACGCATCGTGCCGCTCTTCCTCAGACACACCAACCCCATCGTGGAGAACGGACAGACCCACCCGTGTCAGAAGGTCATCCAGGAGGTGAGTCACCTGAACACACCTGGGCTCTCTGTGAAACGTTTGGACTGACGCCGTCTCCCCGCAGATCTGGCCCGTCCTGTCGGAGACGCTTAACGCTCACCAGGCCGACAACCGCATCGTGGAGCGCTGCTGCCGCTGCCTCCGCTTCGCCGTGCGCTGTGTCGGGAAAGGCTCCGCCTCCCTGCTGCAGCCGCTCGTCACTCAGGTGAGACGCGCCCACGCTGGCGGGGTGTGTTGATGGCCGTTGCTGTGGAAACACGGACGTGATGTGCTTTTCTCCACCAGATGGTGAGCGTGTACCAGGTGTATCCGCACTCCTGCTTCCTGTACCTGGGCAGCATCCTGGTGGACGAGTACGGCATGGAGGAGGGCTGCAGGCAGGGGCTGCTGGACATGCTGCAGGTAAGCTGCTCTCACCTGTGGCCACGCCCCCGCTGCTGCTCTGACCAGCTGATGATGAGGAGCTGCTCTTTCTCCTGCAGGCTCTGTGCATGCCCACCTTCCAGCTGCTGGAGCAGCCCAACAGCCTGAGGAATCACCCCGACACCGTGGACGACCTGTTCAGACTGGCCACCAGGTGATCCCTGGACGTTTCCGTTTATCAGGCGGCGAGCTGAGAGACGCCAGCTCCTCACTTCCTCTGCTCTCCCTGTGTCCAGGTTTGTCCAGAGGAGTCCCGTCACGTTGCTCGGCAGCAGCATCGTCGTCCACATCATCCAGTGCGCCATCGCCGCCACGTCCCTCGACCACCGGGACGCCAACTGCAGCGTCATGAAGTTCATCCGAGACCTGATCCACACCGGAGTCGGCAACGATGTGAGTCGGCGGAACCACGAAGGTCCATCTGAGACGGTTCCAGCTTCAGATGGACCAGAACCAGGGAGGGATTATCCTGTTCTTTAACCCTGTGTGTGTGTGTGTGTGTGTGTGTGTGTGTGTGTGTGTGTGTGTGTGTGTGTGTGTGTGTGTGTGTGTGTGTGTGTGTGTGTGTGTGTGTGTGTGTGTGTGTGTGTGTGTGTGTGTGTGTGTGTGTGTGTGTGTGTGTGTGTGTGTGTGCGTGTGCAGCACGAGGAGGACTTTGATCTGAGGAAGCGTCTGATTGGCCAGGCCATGGAGCAGAACGGCCAGCAGCTCATCAACCAGCTGCTCCACTCCTGCTGCTTCTGCCTGCCTCCCTACACGCTGCCCGACGTGGCCGAGGTTCTGTGGGAGATCATGCTGTTCGACAGACCCGTGAGTCCGCCCGCGGCCGGTTCCGCGCTCCGCCCTGTCGGTTCTGGAGCCGGCGGCTCATCTCCGCTCCGTTCTGTTCCAGATGTTCTGCCGCTGGCTGGAGAACGCTCTGAAAGGCTTACCGAAGCAGACGGCGGGAGGAGCAGTGACCGTCACCCACAAACAGCTGACCGACTTCCACAAGCAGGTGACCAGGTGAGTCTGTGCTGCACGGGTCAGAACCCAGCCTAGAACCCAACGTCTCCATGAGGAGCCAGCCGGTACTGCGCTTGTTTCTGTGGTTAACATGCCAAAGCGGTGAGCTGCTGCAAGAACTGCCTTGTACCGGATCATGGTTCCTGTTCTGACCCGATCAACCCTCAGGAAGGAGGTTAAACCCTGAAGGTTTCGGGAATTACTCATCCACGAGGCGTTCAGGGACTGTCAGAGCCTGAAGCTCCACAAGGCTTCATGTTGAGACTCGCCCAGCTGAAGGTGGGGCGCTGACAGACCAGAACCCAAAGGGATCGGGTTCAGACTCGTCCTGAATCATTCATGTGATGAAACCAAGCGATCCGACAGGAACCAGAAGGTATCGGCTAGAGAAGGCGTCCCTGGGCTGATGTGTATTTCTCTTTCAGTGCGGAGGAGTGCAAGCAGGTGTGCTGGTCCATCAGAGAGTTCACCAGACTGTACCGATAGCTGCAGCCCTCTCACCACGCCAGGTATCCTTTCTACCACCTTACTACCATCTCTATAGAAAGTTCCCCAGGGAAAAGCTTCTACCTGCTACCTTTTATACAACTAATCATTATATTAGTGCAAAAAAGTAGAAAAATCGATTCTGAATGGATTGTTTTAAAAATTCCCAAAAATCGATGTAATCCTTTCACATTGTTTGCCTCCATTTACAGCTAAAATAGGAGGGAAGTCGTTTTAGGGCTTCCGTCTGAAAGGGTTAATCCAGTTTCCCCCGGTGACCTCTGACCCCACCCAGTGTTGTCCCAATGAATCACAGGCAAACAATTAAGGTAGCAGATCAAACAAGCGTTTAATAGCGCTGAGCCAGAATAATCGAATCAGTACCCAGCTCTACATCATGTTGGGTCAGAAGGCTTGTCAGTTAGCTGTAGCAGCCAGCGGTACCGGTACCAGATGGGTCAGGGGGGTCCTGGTACCAGGACATCAGTTTATTACAAAGTTTCCTGAGATCATTAATGAACTTAGAGGTGTTGAAGGTGAACCAGCGTCTCTCCCGTCCTAAACCATCTCTTCTTCTTCAGGTTAAATCTTTAGTTGACCAACATTCAGAGGTGACGGCAAAAAGCTGCGACCGCAGACGATGAAGATGGAGGGACTTTGAATGTGAAACAGGACTCTGTGACCTGACGGAGGGAGGGAAGACGGACGGATGGAGCCCACCCAGCTTACCTGCAGCAGGTGGCTCTGGGTGGGCGGGGTCAGGACCGGTTCCTGCTGGATCCTCGGAGGCGATTAATCAGGACGTGCCTGCTCAACTGTTTTTAAGAGATTTATTTTTGGGACTTTGGTCAAGATGTTTCTGTCTGTGCCAAAAAAACAGAGCCAAAAAATTTCCCATGATGCTGTGGGCCGAGTGGCGTAACGCTGGAGGATTTGGCGTCACCTTTGACCTTTTATCTTTGGTTTATTTTAGTTTTTCCATAAATGGAAACAGAGAGGACTGTGGGTAATGAGGCGGACTGACACCATGACATCAGTGGTGATGTAGCCTTGCTATAAACAATAAAAACAGCTGAAAATACATGATGCACTTCTTCTTCTGTGGTTTTAGAGATGGGAAACAGACTGGGACCAGTTGAACCTGAGCCCTGGTGTTTCTATAACCCGACACCATGAGCTGAAGGGTGATGTCAGCGTCACCTCCCTACTGGGAGTTCTGGTTAAACTGGTTCCTGGCTGTGGAACATTAATCACTGGTTACATGACACCAGTTTGTCCTCAGGGTGGCGCTACAAATCAGAGCAACATGTTGGGGTTGACCCTTTATTCATCAAATCACAGAAACAATTTCACTGTCAAAAAATGAAACGGTGCGACCAGTGAAGACTTGGTTCTGATGGACCGGAGCAGAAACGTCTTGGTTCGGGGTCTGGAGGAGGAGAGAATACTGCAGCGGTTCCGACTGAATTCGGACACATGATGGTAGCCAGACGCTGTGATCGTTTAATCGGGTCTGAATGATCCATGCTTCTCCAAACCTCGGCTGCTTTTCTCACATCTTCAGTTCGGTTCTGGAACGATTCTGGATCAGTGTGGCTCAGTTCAGTGTTTGGGTTTTCGTGAGAATCCCCCACAGACCTGAACCAGAACCGATGCCATCCCTTAACCGATCATCTCCTATAGGAGGTCTCCAGATCACCGTGGAGATAAAACCCGGCTCCTGGTACCAAACTACCTAAAGCTGTGATGAGTGGTTCTGTGTTGACGGCCCGGTTCAGAAGCCTGAATGAACAAAAAAACTAAAAACCTCATCTGGAAATGGTCAGAACCTGAGACTGCAACCAAGTGAGAAAACCCGCCAAAGTCCAAATAATAACCTTTAGGAAGGAACTACTGATCAAGACCCGATTAAAGGATTACAGAACATTCTGGCTCACTGTTTAGAACCGGATCAAGAGGTTTGGGACAGAACTTTGTAAATGGAAAGGTGTGGAGGTTTGAAGAGAAGTCCAACATGAACCCATCCACAGTGGACCATGGTAGGTGGTGCTGCTCCCTGAGCTAGTGCGGCCAGAACCCCGCCCGAGAGTTCTGAAGTACTCTTTACAACAAATGATCGGACCCTTTAAACACCGCAGAGCAGAAAACATTGTTCTGGTTGGTATTGGTTCACCAACGATCTGTTAAAGCATAAAATAGAGATTTTCTGGAATTGGATCAGCTTCGACCAGAGTCTGGGTCATCGTTGATGGTACAGGTCTAGAGGTTGAACCTCACATTTCTAGTCCAGGATGTGGTTGTTAGGAAGAACTCAGCTGGTCCCCATGGAGAATCCACTGGATGCGTTGTTCATGGAGGCCTCCAGGGCCTCGGGGGGGGCCCAGGGCCCCTGGAGGCCCAGTTGGTTCTGTAGGAGCCTTTGCAGTTCTTTGAACTGTTCCACTGTCTGGTCCTTCACATCTGGGTTCGAGATCTGCAGCCGGATACTGTCAGTGGACCAGTTGAGTTCTCCGGAGAACATCTCCGTCAGGATTCGAGCCACCACAGGAACCACCTGGACCCAATAACAGAACCTTTACAACCTGGAACACAAGAACCCGGATCAAAGTGATCAGCGGACTGACCTGGACCATGATGAGTTTCTTCTCCTTGGGCTTCTTGTCTGGCCAGTCTTCACCAAAACAGAAGTACACCTCAAAGGGTGGAGGGTTTGGAGCTTCACCTTTCTGGAACAAGATGAGCCCTGAGGAACATACGGACCTTCATTAAACGGTACCACTTACAGGAACCCAAAGAACCGTGGTAGAAGACAAACCTTGCAGGAATTCATTCAGGCTGAACACTCGGATCCTCCTTTCCCTCTCCATGGGGTTAGGTGGTCCCTGTTCTGGAAGGCCCGGTCCAGACCAGAACACCTTGCACTGACAGAGGCGGATGGCGTAGATGTCTTGCTGCTCTATCTCCAGGATCAGACCTCGATCCATCACGTCCAGTAGAGCGTCTGTGTAGAACTGCTGCTTCTGGTTCTGGATCTCTGACGTTCCTGGGAACAGGACCTGCTGCAGAGTGACAGGCCCAAACAGGTCCACTTGTTCCGGCGTCGGTTCCAGGTGCCCGTAGTAGAGACGGCAGCCTTGGGGGTTGCTGACAGTCAGAGAGCCCATGGCTCGGCCCCGGTACAGGAACTTCAGGTCCAGATCTGTTACTGCACGAGTGGAGAAACCTTTGGTTAGATGTATCATGATCTGTTTCAGAGTTCTAGCAGAGCACAGATCCAATCAGAATCCAGTAACCCAATGAACTGAGCCGGGATCACACTAATTTCCATCTATAAAGAAAAGACTGTCGGACTCTGGTCCCAACGGTCTGAATCTGGTCCCCACGGTCGGTCGGACTGACTCTGGTCCCCACAGTCGGTCGGACCCTAGTCGAGATGGTCGGACGGACCCTGGTCCCCACGGGTCTGTCGGACGGACCCGGACGGACCCTGGTCCCCACGGGTCTGTCGGACGGACCCGGACGGACCCTGGTCCCCACGGGTCTGTCGGACGGACCCGGACGGACCCTGGTCCCCACGGGTCTGTCGGACGGACCCGGACGGACCCTGGTCCCCACGGGTCTGTCGGAGGGACCCGTACGGACCCTGGTCCCCACGGTCGGCTCTGGTCCCCACGGGTCTGTCGGACGGACTCTGGTCCCCACGGGTCTGTCGGACGGACCCTGGTCCCCACGGTCCTAGCCAGCTCATTCAAACCAATCATAGCTTTAAGAGACGACATCCTCACACAGAGTCTTTAACAAGTCAGAACAGATCCCTGGGTTCCTGATCCGAGCCTCAGCAGAACTTCATGACTGGTGAACCAGGATCTCTCTAAACTGAACAGTTCTGGACCGACAGTCATCTCGGTACCAGGAGCCCCGTTTAGTTTGGACTTGTTTACATTTGAACTGAATAATTGAAACATCGCTGCTGTCAGTAATCAGAGGAACCAGAACCAGATCGGACTCACGTGGGACGCTGCTCAGCAGGTCATACTTGCAGGGTTGGTGGTTTTGAATGTCCGTCTGGGTTGGGATGGACCCCATGCTGCTGGCCTCCATTGATTCTGGCTGAGCAGCAGAAACTGAGGAGGACAGGGAGTTCAGGTCCTGGAGTCCATCAGGAGGTCCTCTGGCCGGGCCGAAGCTCCCCGGATCCACCATCGTGCCCCGAGGCAGAAGAGGCATGGAGATCACCAGGGGAGGTCCGAACGTCCCGTTGGACAGAGCGAAGGGGGGGAAGGAGGTGGGCTCGTTGATCCGGGGGTCTGAGGAGACATGGCGGGGTCAGACTGGGTCAGCGGTTACCATGGAGACGGTGATCTTCCACTTACTGATAGTGAGGTCCATCAGGTTCGGCATCTGCAAACGTTCATGGAGTTAGTTTAAGGGGGAAAGATTTCAGCACACTGACAGTTCATCACCTTCTCTTCCTCACCTCCTCATCGTCGTCCTCCGCTCCCTCTGAAACACACAACAATCAGGCATCAGAACCATCCAGAGGGTCGGAGCGGACATGGAAGCGGGTCCAGCTGGGCTCACCTGGGTTCCCCGGAACGTCGCACACTTCGTAGATCTTGTAGGGTTTGAGCGGAGTCTCCTTGGTTCCGTCATATTTCAGCTGGAACTCTCGGCTCTTGTTCAGGGCGCAGCGCAGGTTGGCTTTCCACTTGGCCGGGTCCGGTTCGTCCACTCCCTCCTGGTACTTCCCTGTCTCCACGGCCCACGCCTGGAAGACACAGAGCAGGGGAGGAAACGCTTACTGGTTTCAGAACCGGTTCTGGACAACCTGAAGGTTTGGGTTTGCTCTGAACCGAACAGAAACAGGAAGCGGAGGAAGAGGAACCCTGAGCAGCAGCGGTTCTACAAAAACCTGAAGTGAAACCAGCAGCAGGAGGAAGTCCAACAGGAAGCCTAGAGCTGACATGTGCGGTTCTGGTACCGATCCGGCCCACTTCCCTCTCTACAGGAGGTCAGAGGGTGGACTGACCCAGCAGGAACCAAACCTTAAAGATGGTGTTCTCCTCCTCTGACACGGGCGTGTGGCGGGTCGCATGTTTCCAGGGGATCTGGAAGAGCCGGTGATCCGAACCGAGCCACTGGAGACCCGGATACCTGCCGCTGTTCACCTGGGCCAGCAGCCAGGGCTTCAGGCGGATCCTGCGGGGGTGGATGCTCATGGCTGCGCGGACTGGAAGAATAACAGGCAGCACAGCTCCATGAGGTCCAGACTGGTTCCTCAACTGATCTGGGTCCAACTTTGCCTGCAGATCATCAGAACCCAGTCAGTCAGCGAAGATGGACTCACCTGATCTCGGTTCTTGGTTCCGATTCTGCTCAGCTCCTAACGGCCGACAAACGTAGAGAGAAAGCTGAGCGGTTCCTCCCGACAGAAAGTCCCGAGTCTTCCAGCTGAAGTAAAGTGGGACTGGATGAAAACTGCTTCCGCCCAAATATGGTCCTGTTTTCAAAATAAAAGCACCGGCCGTGGCGCTCTGTGTTGTAGTGAGAGATGAAGCTGCTGCTGCTGCTGGTTCTCTTACAGCACAGAAACAGATTAAATCATTCTGAACCGGAGGAATAACAAATCTATGAATCTGAGCTGCAGAAGATTTAATAGGAGCAGGAATCGGTCAACATGAGGACCAGCGGCTTTTATTGTGAAATCCTGGATGTAGCTTCCGGGCTGTGACGTATACCTGCATGTGTGGGTGTCATTTAGTAAACTTTCAGGTTCCTTCTCCACTAAAACCAGAACCAGCCAGCCCAGAAGTGGACCCAGAGGAGGAATCCTGGAGGAGGCTGATGGTTCCTCAAACATCTGCAGAGGGAAGAACATTTTCATGGGTCAGAACCAGAACAGGCCTGGTCCAGGTGGTCCACCATCATTGGTCAGACATGATTTACTGCATATGTTGGTATGAAGATGATGGACATGTCCACCTCAGCCGTTATGCCTTCATGTCTGTCCTTATTTTGCACTTTTACTGATTGTTCAGCTGCCTGCAGAACCCGAGCTAATCATTATGACCAGTTCTCTCTATGATGCTTTGTGATGAAGAGGAGAAGGAATGTTAAATGATCCTTCATCTCCAGAATGGTGCCGCTCAATGTGGCAGCATGTTGGAGGAGCTCTTATGCTTTCCTTCTGGTTTTTCTCTTTATAAATGCTTTTATTCCTCCATTTCTGGAAGAAACATTATTTTTGTGGAACACTGTTCTCTCTGGATTTGAATGGTGTTCAGCTGAAAATATTTTTGCTGATACTTTTTTTGGACATTTGTTATGATGCATAACCATGGCAACAAGGTGTTTTACAACTGGGAGCAGCTGATTAACATCACAAAAGCTCAAATTATACCTCAACAGCCACAAAACCCTGATGAGTTGAAAAGGAAACGCCATGGATCCAGAGCAGGGGCGAAGAGGAGAGGGAAAAGGAAGTTCAAACCATCTCCATCAATCATAATGGGCAATGTGAGATCGTTGGCAAACAGGTTGGATGCTGAGGACCCTCTGGAGATTAGTGTGCAAAAAATGATTCTTCCTAAAATGAACATTGACAACCCTGATAATCCTCTACATCAGACTGTCATACAGCTACAGAGCGTCTTCAGGCAAGATAGTTCATTAGTATAGCAACACTTTCAACAACAAGGTAATTCAATGTACTTTACATGATTAAGAGGTAAAAAAAGAACAGCAGTAAAACACACAAAACATATGAAACATCAAAGCATGACTCAAAAGCAGCTCTGAACAGAAACGTTTTTAGTTCTGATCTAAAAGAACTCCGTGTTTCAGCAGCTTTTGCAGTTTTCTGGAAGTTTGTTCCAGATTAGAGGAGCATAGAAGCTGAAAGCTGCTTCTCCATGTTTGGTTCTGATTCTAGGAATGTTGAGTCGAATTAGAGGATCTGATTGGTCTGGGGGGGGGGGGTTGCTATAGTAACAGTAGATCTTCAACATACTTTGGTGCTAAGCCATGTAATGATTTATAAACTAGTAAAAGTATTTACTCGTCTATTCTCTGAGCTACAGGGAGCCAGTGTAAGGACTTTAGAACTGGGGTGATGTGCTCTACTTTCCTGGTTCTAGTGAGGAACACGAGCAGCAGCGTTCTGGATCAGCTGCAGCTGTCTGATTGACTTTTTAGGCAGATCTGTGAAGACGCTGTTGCAGTAATCAATCCGACTAAAGATAAACGCATGGATGAGTTTTTTCTAGGTCCTTTAATCCTAGAAATGTCAGAGGCTTGTTCAGATCTGCAGACTGCTACAGGAGATCATTCTTACCCACAACCATCAGCATCTACAACAAATCTTTGAAGAAACTTGGATAATGAGTTACAACATTTAATTTCCCTTCGGGATTAATAAAGTAATTTTGAATTTGAATCTGGTTCACCTCCCATTGGTCCTGATCACAGCTAATGATTACTGAGACCTTTCCTGAGCCAGTGGTTCTGGATGACCCAGAAGTCAAAACAGACCCTCCCAGAGATCCAGTATTGAGCACCAGGAAGATCTTAACAAGCCAAAAAAACATCTGTGGTGCCAGGAATCAGAACCGGAACTTTTCAAACCAGCGGATTAGTGGTCTGTCTGAAGGATGAAGAATGAAACATACGTTGTAAAGCATGGTGGTGACTCAGTAATGCTGTGGGCTGCTTCTCTGTCCTGTGGGACCAGAAACCTGTAGGGTGTGGAGGAGATCTCCTGCTGGCTGAAGCTTGGACATCACTGGACTTTCAAACAGGAAAATGATCCCAATAGAAGCTCCGAGGCAGGTGACCATCGCAGAGGGGTGGAGCTAGAGGGTAGCATCTGCCAGCTCTGGAACCTGATTGGACATCCTAGGTGCACCCAAAGGTATATGACAGACATGATTTATGGTTACTGCAGAAAAGCCACCAGGGTTGATGGTGTTGAGTTCTGGTTTAAATGCTTATAATTATGGTCCATCAGTGTTCATGTAAGTGTTCGTCCTGTAGGGTGGATTCATATTCCACTATAATTCACTAGAACTGCATCAGTTTTGTGTTATAACCAGTGATTGGCAAATGAAGCTTTCTGAAGCGCTAAAGCTTCAATCAAAAAACTGTTCATTGCTCGAAGCTTTCTAACATTGTGCTCTAGGGTGACATCTAGCGGCCTTTAGTATGAACACCAACTTGAATCAACCTTCTAGCCATTTGATGAATAAACTGCTCTTAAACACATGCCTTGTTTGGTGTCATTTATCTGTCGATTTCTTATCGTTTGTAAGCATAATAAAAAATACAGCTCTACTCTACCAGACGGACCGTTGCTCCCAGCTGAGGCCTACATCACTTCCCCCAGTAGTCAGCTGCACAGAAACTGATCAAAAGTGGAATAATCCTAGGACCATGGTAGCAAGGCTTTCCTTTTCTGTATGTTTATTTCTTGAATGATTCTTACACGTGTTTTTATTTGGATACAGGGTATTAAACCTGCTCCAGTTAATGATATATATATATGATAGTGATATATCCACCAGTGGATCTCCTTAAAGGCCCGTGTTGGAGCACAAAACTCATTGTTGCATT
>OY747722.1:282500-290000 GCA_963556495.2 Valencia hispanica | reverse complement strand
TAAGTTTGTGAACTCTGGATCAGAACCAGGACAGTCCAGTGTTCCCAGTGGTTCCCCCAGGTAATAAAAGTGTTTCTCTGCAGAAACACATCAGCACCACAGAGGCGAGTCGGACCAACTCAGTCTGAACCATGGGGGTTCTGACCCACGCAGAGGATTTTATTCTGTCTCCACATGAGCTCAACTTTCAGGTTCTAAGGCTTGTGTTCCACCTCAGGCTTTTTCCTTTTGGATGGAGGTCACAAAGAGAGCTCGCCTCGCCCCCTGGTGGTCGCTCGGCCAACTATTGCAGGTTTTGTACAAGTCTCAGTGGAAATCTTCTTGTTTTTTGATCACATAATGTTATTTGTAATTTAACATAAATTCTCCCAGAAGGCATTTTTCATCAAAACCACTAAAAACAAAGTGAACTAAAAATGTAAATTTTTCAACCAATCACGTTGGCTCTTCTAGACAGCTACTGTAGTGTTGATCTGTGATTGGCTGGAACAATCTTTCAGGTGTCCCTTGATTGTTCAGTCTTAACGTCCTCATCAGTCTGAGGTCGCCCCGCATGAACCAGCGATGAAGATGGCAGACCGGCTGTGACATCAGGTGACCTCTCCCAGCTCTCAGCTCCACCTGCAGGTTTCTCTACAATAACGAACAGATCCGTCTGAAAGCGGCAGCGACCGGCTGGATCGCCAAGGGAGACCTCTGAGGATGGAGCAGGAAGTTGAGGTCTGGATCTGCCGTCTGTTGCTGAGGAGGAGGTTGGAAGAGGAAGAGACTGCCTCCGGGTGTAAAGGCCCTGTCTGCCATGGAAGCTGCCGGACTGTGAGGAAGCCTGACGACTGAGAGGCTCATCCATAAACCCTGGTGATCTGGAGGTCACCTAAAGGTCACAGAAGAACCACAGGAGAATCAGCCTAAGAACCCAAACATGACCAGAGTTAAACCCTCACACACGGAGCTGCGGTAACCCATCAGAAATGGTGCATCATTAACCCCAGCGGGAAGAAACCAAACCTAACCTTTGACCTCTTTATCAACCAGACTGCAAAAACAACACTGCCTGAAATAAGCAAAACATTCTTAAAAAGGGTCCAGTTTTCTTGTTTTGAGCAAAAAAAACAATCTGCCAATGAGGTGAGCAAAAGTTGCTTGGCTAGAATTCTTAAAACTGGCAAAGAAATCTTAGAATAAGTTTCATTTTCTTGTGCAAAACTTGCTTGTTAAGAAAATGTTTTCTCTTTAGACAAAAAAGAAAGAAAACATTTCCAGAAACAATAAGGCTTTTTTACTTTCTTGAAAACCCTTTTTTGCAGTGACTCCGGTGTTGGCATCCAGCAGCTGGTGGGCCAGTGGTACCAGGACAGTCTAGGTCCGTTTTCACCATCGAGGTTGTATTGAGATCAGAACCAACTGCTGACTTTATTATTGACTGGATATGTGGTTCTGTGATGTCTCCATTATCTGCCTGAATGGACCAACCAAGGTTATTCTCCATTTGGTGTTGGACCAGCTGCTTCGGGGAGGTTCTGAGTCCTTTACATGGGTCCAAGTTTGCAGCAGGTCGGTAATCCTAAATGTTTATGTAGGACCTTCAGCTGTGAGCTCCAGTAGATAAGCACTAGGTTAGAGTTGGTGTTTGAACTTACCGTCCACGGGCGGAACCGAGCTGATCTCACAGGTCCGACTGGCACAAGATGAGTGCAGCAGGATGGCAGGCGAAGAAGTCATGAAGGTTCGGAATCAACAGTCCTTCAGGTCCGGTCTGTCCTCAGCAACCGGAGACATTAACATCATATGTCCACTGATCTCATGTAAAACACCTCCAGCCCAACCCCCACCACTTCTGCCCCCTGCAGGCCATTCTAGATGTTGTTGATCCGCTTGTTTCCGTCAGAATATTCCTTCTGAGTGCTCAACTGCATTTTCATCCAAAGTGGTAAAATGAACTTGAAGGATTGTGGATAAAGAACTTAGGAGAAGATGAAGGTCCCACAGAATGAAAACATGTGAGAAAACAAATTATGTGGTGTGAAGGTGAATCTGTCAGCCTCATCTGGTCATGCTTCAGTTCCTCATCAGGAGATTTGTGTCTTTATCTGCTTCCTGAGGCTGCAGCTGGTCCTCATCTCATCCCAAACCAAACCCAGCAGCTCTCTGCTCTCAGGACCAACAGGTTGGCTCACACAACACTTCAAAACAAAAATCATCTCAACTAATTCAATGATACTTGGTTGTTTCCTGATCACCTTAGCTTGTTTCCCGGCCGCCATGGCAGGGAGGACATCAGCTTCCTGCGGTTGTCGCCTCCGCACGAATCGAAGCAGCAGGAACAGGAAGGCGGACAGAAACATCAGCAAGATCAGCGCGGCGATTCCTCCTGCCAGCCTGCTGTCCACATCTCCAAACAGCTGCTGCTCCGTGAACGCACCACGAGGCACTGGAAACAGAAAAATCATGTCAGCGAACGCACCATGAGGTACTGAACAAGAAAACAGGATATCAGTGAAGGCACCACAATGTCTCGCTGTAACATCTGTCCTCACCTGCCTGTCCTCGCTGTAGGACTTCGATGTCCACTGTGGCTGAAGCTTCCTGTCCTGATTCTTCATCCCTGGCAACAACCTGAGCATTCAGAGGATTGTCCGTGTTAAATCGATCATGTGTGAGCTCCAGAACACAGAAACTGTAAGAGGTTTACTGGGCAAGGTGGGGAAAGGACCAGCACCATTCAAACACATACGGCAATTCAGAATACGGTACGGAAGATCAAAGGAAGAAGAAAAGGAAAACCAGTGAACATAAAATTATTTCAGCAGTTTAGATTCTTTAATCTAAAACTGCTGTAAACTGTAATGTTTTCAGTCCTCATTTCAAAGAACCAACAGGTTCTGAACATCTCAGGTTTTCAGACGGTTTGTTTCCGATCTGAGGAGCAAATGCTGCCTCACCTTGTCAGTTTGCCTGTAATTATTTCCATTTGTGATTCTGGTGCAGACACAGATGGTGTTGAAACATTAGATCCATGAAACATAAAGCTGTAAACTGTTCGAGCTCCAACCTTTCTGCCTCTACAGAACCAAAAGCGATTGTTCGATAAAAGTGGGCCAAGGATGGGCCCATGTGGAACACCATGAGTTTCTTTGTTTGCCCAGATGTATAATTACCAAATGATTCAAAGTAGACCACGACTGTCAAGAAGTTTAGAGCTGGACGGTCCTGCCCAGCCCATCCATCAGATGTTCTGATCATCAAGCACAGCACTGAGATCCAGTAACACCAAGAAGTTCTAGACCATCATTGTTGAGATGTAGATCATTCAGAACTTTTCCCAGAAGAGTCTGGGTGCTGTGGTCCAGAACCCGACTGCAAAGACCCGAAGACATCATTTTTCATCTTTAAAGGATTAAATTAGTTCATAAACTGTTTCATGAACGACTTATTGATGCATCTAGATGCAATTTCAGCTTCTGGCAGCTTTTAGCTCAGCTTAACTTTCATTGCTTGTCACATTCAATTTATATTCCTTTTCGATTACTGACCTTATTTCATTTTTTATCTACCTTAATAAAACTGTTTTTTTTAGAGTGTTTCTGTACAGCACTTTGGTCGACTCATGCCGTGTGTAAATGTGCTATATAAATAAACTTGGTTTGGTATTTCAGGAGCACCAAAGATAAAAACTGATTTATTAACCTGGTGGGAAAGAGATCAAGTAAGTACAATTTTATTTATAGAGACCTTTCAAGATCACAAGGTACTTCAAAAACATGTAAGTATATTAGACAAAAAGACAGGACAGGATACATTGTGCAAAACTACAGTTACAACAGTTAAGAAAAGGCAATTCTAAAAAGATAGGTCTTTAACTGGCCTTTGAAAGAGACCATGGAGTCTTGGAGCCACAGAGCAAAAGGCTTTCTCTCCCTTTGTTTTCAGTCTTGCTGGAGGAACTGCTAACAGACCCTGACCACAGTGACCTGCTAGGAACATAGAGATGTAAAAGCCCTCTGATATAATTTGGTGCTTGTCCTTGAAGAGCTTTCCATGTCAGAATGATTTTAAGCTGCACTCTAAAATAAACCGGAAGCGTGTGTATTTTCATCAGGATAGGAGTTCCCGGTGAAAACCTGGAGGACTTAGTCAAGAGCCTGGCTGCGGCATTGTGAACCACCTGCAGTCGTTCAAGAGAGCCTCGCTAAGAACTGTAAAAAGACCATAACAATAACCTTAATGAAACAAAGGCACGTATGATCATTTCCAACTCGGAGCGCGAGATAATCGATCTTAATGTAGCGATGTTGTGCAAATGAAAAAAACAAACCAAAGAGCTCACATGTGCAGATAACATGAGAATCAATGTATACGCCAAAGTTTCTAACAGAAGCCAAGAAGTCCAACCAGCAGTTTTACCTCTGTCACATCATTATTGGAGGCAATAATAACAACTTCTGGTTTTGATCATTAAACTGCAAGTAACTATCTGCCATCCACTGTTTCATAGATTCTAGGCATTTCAGTAAAGTGCAGATTATGGACATCTCAGATGCGTTAAATGAGACGTATAGTTGAATGTCATCAGCATAAAGTCGATACAAAGTCTCCTTAAATCTTGACATGATGTACCCAAGAGGAAGTAAATACAGCGAAAACAGAAGCGGTCCCAACACAGAACCCTAAGGTACTAAGGTTGGAGCAGCGATCAGGTGGGGAGGGGCTTGTCATCCTGTCAACGGCTAATAAAGTTCTTGTCTGAATTCATGAGCTTCACAATATCCAGACCAAAGTTATCTAGAAGGTCATCATCATCATCAGACTAGTAGATGAGGAGACCTGGAGAACATTGCAGAGTTCTCATCACGAAAGCGTTCTATGATGGGTTCTAATCTGATGGGATTCTTTGATTCTTCCTCAGAGATAAAAGCTTGTTCAGTTTCCTGCAGATGAAGCTGAAATGGATTCACACTGTGAAGCTTTTAGTCTTCACTCTGGCCTCCCGCTGATTCTGCTGCTTGACAGTCTGCCTCCACCTGAGGTCCAGGAAATGGACCTGAGGTGTACAAACATCACACCTCAGTGGTTTTTCTAACAAACATCAGCCACATCAGGTTTTAGTCTGAACGAACTCACCTGCAGAATGTGTCTGTCAAAGGCCCGCAGCCGGTCCGTCCGGGCAATCAGAACCCCTTCCTGGGTGACTTGGTACAGTTGGGATGGTGGATGGAGGAACAACCGGATGTTTGGGTTCACTCCCTGCATTTGGACAGCAGTGATGAGTGGACAGGTGGGACTCAGATGATATACAGGAGGGGCAGCATGGATTCTTACATTGGAGAAGTCCCGGTCCACCACCTGGACCTGTAACACCTGGTTCCCATAGGTGGAAACGATGGAGGCGGGGCTTGAGCTCTGGATAATGAAGCCTTTGAAGGTGGTTGTGTTAAAGAGTGGTGGGAAGGAGTTCTCACTAAGAACTCTGAGGAGAACGGTGGCCACGCTGTACTTTAACCGGTCCTCTACCTGACACACCTGGACAGGAGCGGAGCCAGGCTCATCAGAAACACATTAAGGAGACTGGAACAGGAGGAAGTAAGTGATCTTGTTACCATGACAGTGAGAGTAAAGTTCACTGCTGGTCGGTGGTCGTCCACAGCTCTGGTTATCCTGATCTCACCTGTCCTGTTGTCCATCACAAACCTGCCGCGATCATCACCTGTGGCGTGAAAAACACACCTGCTCACACCTACCACTGCTGTCATGTTGAGATAATTTCACCAGACTTCTGCTGACCTGACAGGATCGTATACAGGAGAGGAGCATTGATGCCTTGATCTCCATCCCTGGCTCTGATTGGACCAGGAGAAAAGTCCACAACTGAGTCCTGAAAGGGAAAATGAACATTGGCCATGTCTTTTGTTTGTCCAATGTTGTTACTTGACTAAAATCTAAACCTTCCTTTCCTCAGAAACCTTCTCCATAACCTCCTGGGGGGTTGTAACCTGCAGGACTCTGGGAGTTCAGGTTCTGCTCCCAGGAACCCTCCATAGGGGGGCGTCCCAGCATCATTCCCTCCTCTGTCAGCTGTCAGGTTTTAAACATCACAGGCCGAACTAATGGTCTGCTTCTGTTCTGGTCTTTTTAGACCAACAGTCATTCCTTTACTAGAACCCATGTTTTGGCTGCAGGTGTTTCTGCTGTTTACCTGGTGCTTCCGTGAGATATTGGCAGTGTAGGTAGGGTTCATGCAGACCGGAACACCTGGGGACACAGGTGTGCAGGGCAGGAAGTGAGGATACTGGTCGTCAACATCCTCGATGTCGATGGTGAGGACGGTGGAGATGTTGAACTTCTCCTCAGTGTTTGACTCCTGAAAACAGAACCATCCATGGAGGTTCATCATCACATCTTTGACTGGATGTCAAATGACTGAATTTCTTGTTAATGAAGTAGAATCTGTGGCTTTGGACTCTTGTTGGACCCGTTTACAGCAGATCTTTACCTGGGCCCACATAATGATCTGCAGGTGAGTTCTGCTCTCATAGTCCAGAGGTTTGTTCAGAACCACTTTTCCACTGTTGGGCAGGTCGATCCTGAAGAACCAGGCGTCTTCCTGCAGGTACCAGACAACAGCTGATGCTGCTTTCCTGACAGTTTGATTTGCAGAATGAATCCTGAAACTTTAATGCTGAAAAGTCTGAAGTTAATGGAGATCCTACCGAGGACTGATCGATGATGTAGCTGATCATATCTCCATCCGAGTCGACAGCCTTCACACTGAAAACCACAGAGTTTACTGCAGCGACCTGCAGAAGGATAAAACAAGTGGTTTCTTGACAGAAGTATCTGTGAGATCAAACAGGAGGTCCCACAATCTGTCTGTTGAGATGTTTTTATTCTTTTTCTTTTTTTACGTGTCCTGTTTGGCCGTGTGGAGCTCAGAATTGGTGTCTGAGTACCAAGTAGAAGCCCAACAGATTCACTTTCACAAGCGGAGCAGTACAGCTTTTGCTATAGTCCTCCACTTGATATATGTGTGAAATATCTTTATTATGAATTGTTGGGGTTTTTATTTCCTGATGTTATGGACACGGAGACGGAAAATTAAGGAGAAGAAAGAAGGAAGATGAAGAAGAGAGGTAGGAAACAAAAAGTCAAGAGAGAGGGTGAGTTGAAAATACAAGAGAGGAAGGGTAACAAAGAAAACACAGGAAGACATTGAAGTCTGCCTCCATACCCACAGGACGGCAGAGAGAGGGGAAAACTAAACACGAAAAAGGAACATCGACAAAACAAAACAAACATTGTGAACTAAGAACTAAACAACCACATCACACAAAAATAGATATAAAAAAACAACAATAATGTCACAGAAAAGCTCATGGTACCGATTAATCAAGCTCCAGTAATGATAACCTCAGCCCAAGAATGTTGAGATGCTTCACCTCGCTGATGCTGAACGGTTGGATGGTCTCCTCCAAAAACGTTGGTTTGTTGTCATTTTCGTTTAGA